>JADGMU010000165.1:0-78290 GCA_016920895.1 Vaccinium myrtillus | reverse complement strand
TGCTGGGTTTTGAGGGTAAATTACAAAAAGCCCTGAAGTTTCGCCAAATTCTTAAAAAAACACCTGGACTTCGTCCGTTAGCAAAACGACACATGAACATTATATTCCGTCAACAAAAAAGCCCCTACCGTCATATTCTGTTAGTGTTTTTGACAGAGCCAGTTAACGATGGTTAACTCCCTCTGTTATCTCTCTCAAAACGACACATGAACATTATATTTCATCAACAAAAAAACCCCTACCGTCCCATTTCGTGACATCTCCAACAGAAGGAACCAACGGAGAGAGTTTTTTTGGATAATTACCAACGGAGAGAGTTAACCCCTCAAATTGGCGTTAAGTTGGGGTTATGTGGACCCAAACCTACTTACCATTTTGGTTGTGCACCAGGATAAGTTTTCCAAAAACATGCTCTATGATGTACCGATGAATGATCCAAACCGTTCATTATTTTCCAAATAATTTTTCTAGCTAACCTTAAAAATTTCAAGTCAATCAGATACATGTAAGTGCTTGATCGAATCGTCAAATTTTTCGTTCAGAATTCAGGATCTTATAATCAGAATGAAACCTTGAACAATTGGATCAACCACTTACATTTATCCGATTGAGTTGAATTTTTCAGGGTTAACTCAAAAAAGTATTTAAAAAATAATCAACAGTTTGGATCATTCGTGTGGGAGCCCGGAATGGGGCCCACACAATAAACCACAGCCACCCCCCATCTCTGACTAGCACGGGATCTTCTTCTCCATTGGGCCAACACGTGCAGTCCGTTGGCGATGGATAATGTACCAAAAGGATGAATCTAGTACAAATCATAGTTTATATGGGTATTAATTAAAAAAAATCAGATGAATTGGTGGTGGTCGTACAGTGCGGCGATGGTGGTGATTCACTGGGGTATCAATAAATATAACGGTGGAAAAAAAAATCGGTAATGGTTCGAATTGTGGATGGTGCACTACAAGAAATTACACAATTGGCGACCAAAAATGCCGACCAAAAAAATTTAGTTGCCAAAAAGTATAGCCATTGCCGACTAAAAAACTTTGGTCGCAAAATGTATGGCCAATCCCGACTAAAATAATTTAGTCGGCAAACGTATAGCATTTCCCAACCAAATGGAGCTTTAGTCGGGAAAAGTTGGTACTTATGCCAACTACTTTTACCTAGTCGGGGAAAGTTGAATGTTTGCCGACTAAATATTTTTTGGTCGGCATATACACTCATTGGCGACTAAACTTTTGTTGGCAAAAGATACAATTGCCTACCAAATATAGTTTAGTCGGGAAAAGCCGTTCAAAAATTAGTGATTATTTTAGAAATTTTTTTATATAATATTTTAATTTATATGTAAATATACTATTTTAATTTTTTAATATTTTTAATTACGATTTACACTAAAATATAAAAAAAATTATGTACTAATTTTTTTCATGAAATATAGTATATATATATTTATTGATCGAATACAACACAAGTCATTAGGTGGTCTAGTGGTTAAGTGCTTGGAGTACTAAGCAAGAGGTCGTGGCTTCGAAACTTGGCGGAGTCAAACTAATTAAATTGCGTAGATGACGTCAGCCTAAGGGCTAGATGATGTCAGTGTCTTCTAATTGAGGAGGGATGTGGCCGGATTTTTTTGATGAGGAAATTGCCACGTGGCATATTTTATTGCCGACTAATTATTTGGTTGGGAAAAGCTACCTTTGCCGACTAAAATCCTTTACCGACTAATTGTTTTGGTTGGGAAAAGCTACCTATGCCGACTAAATATTTAGTCGGGAAAAGCTACCTTTGCCGACCAATTTATTTTAGTCGGGAAATACATTTGCCGACGACACATTGCCGACTAAATTTGCCAACCAAAATTTTAGTCGGCGATTCCTTTTCCCGACCAAATACGGTACTTTTGCCAACCAAACGTTAGTCGGCAATTGTGAAATTTCTTGTAGTGGTGGTGGTGGTGGTGTTCGGCGGTGGTGGTGATTTTCCTTGTAAGGGGTAACGGGGAAATTGGGAATTTTGAGTTTTTTTTTTTTTTTTTGACATCACGAAATGAGACGGTAGGGGCTTTTTTGTTGACGAAATACAATGTTCAGGTGTTGTTTTGAGAGAGATAACAGAGATAACAGAGGGAATTAACCATCGTTAACTGGCTCTGTCAAAAACATTAACAGAATATGACGGTAGGGGCTTTTTTGTTGACGGAATATAATGTTCAGGTGTCGTTTTGCTAACGGACGAATTCCAAGTTTTTTTAAGAATTTGGCAAAACTTCAGGGGCTTTTTTGTAATTTACCCGGGTTTTGATCTGCTGCTCCATTTATCGGCGACTATGCACGCTTTGTTTTTCTCTTTGGATTTTGCTGTCTTTTGTTGTTCTCTGGGTTGTGGTGTGTTTGTCTAATTGATCTAGTGGAGTCTCTGTGACTTCTTGCACTTTAGGTGTTTGTGAAAAGTTCTCTAAGATATTTGCATCAGCATTGGCCGCTATCTTTTGTTTCTTCTGGGCTGTGGTGGTTTCAAACATCTTGTAAATGCTATTTTTGAGTAGCCATGTGCAAGGACTGAAGAAGTGATTTTGAGAATGGTGACTGGGTTCCAGTGTTGGGTAAAAAAGGGGTCAGGACTTTGAGAGAGGAGTCGCATGTGGGAGGCAGTGAAAAGTCTCCAAACACTAACCATGTTTTGGTTTCTTTGTTCGTGGACAACCTGCCAGAGGACACCAGCCATTCCTGGCTTAAAAAGTTTTTTAACAATTATGGGGTGGTTAAAGAGGTGTTTATACCGGCCAAGAGAAGCAAAGCTACGGGTAGAAGATTTGCTTTTGTGAGCTATGATTGTGATAGCTCTGCTGATGTAGCCATTGCCAATGCTCATGGCATGTGGATTGAAGAATGCAAACTCTTTGTTAAAAGAGCAAGTTTTGGGCAAGGGGAGAAAGCTGAACCTCATAACCAAAAGATGCATTTCCACAGGGATCATATGAAGACCAATTCCCATCTTTTGGTTTCTAGTCCAACTGGGAAAAGGACTAAGGAGGATCAACTCAATATGTCTATGCTTCAGGGGAAGTCTTATGTTAATGTTGTCAAAGGAGTGATTGAAGCAAAGGGCTTGGTTAAGGAGAATGTTATCACTCTTAGGATGCAAGCAGAGGAGACCAATTGCCTGTCTACAAGTGCCATTGCAAAGTCTCACTTAGATGTGGCGGTGGATGATCTGGCTAAGAACCTTAATTTGGAATTGATTCTCAAAGTCCAGGTTCGATCTTTGGGTGGAAGGAATTTTTTGCTTACTTTTCCTACCACTGAAGACAGGAACAAGATGGTTCAGGATAATAATTTTGGCAGATGGTTCTCGTTTTTACAACCATGGACTGGGGAGGCAGCAGGGGTGGAAAGACTTGCATGGCTTAGTTGCTTTGGTTTTCCTCTTAATGCATGGGGTCAAAATTTATTCAAAAGTATTGGAAACACTTGGGGGTCCTTCATTAGGACTGATGCTAATACATCAAAGCTTTCTTCTTTTGACAAAGGAAGAATCCTGATTGCCACAGAAGCTAAATCCAAAATTGATTTTTGGATCAATGTGGATATTAAAGGAGTTTGCTACCCGATCAAGGTGATTGAAGAGGATTATTTCATTAGCAAATTACTAAATGAAGATGGCCTCTCGGATTCCAGTTCAGGTGATGAGACAGACAAAGAAGATGTTGACATGGACATTCCCATTGAAAAGACGACAAATGTGGCTGAGAATATGTTGGAAGTTGGAAATGCAGACTTCACTGCAGCAATGATTTCTCAATCTCGGATTAATGTTGACGTCTCTTCAAATTCTTGTGTTGGGGATAGCTTTTTGGCTCTGGATGATGGCAAAGTAATGGATAATGCTGAGGGGGACACGGTGGTTGATGATTGGTTTCAGGATGATTCGATTGAGGACTCTGATTTTGATGAAGCAGTTAATACAGAGGTGGTGGAAGAAACCCAGTGGGAAAAAATGTTAGAAATGGCGCATTCGATGGAGGTGGTGGAACCTATAACTTTGGTACCTTCAAGCTCTCTTAGAGCACCTCAGATGGAGGGGATCAGTATTATGGTGGATCTTCGTTCAGCAAGTATCAGGAGAAGAATCAGAAGGCAAGTTTTCGATGAATGCTCGAGCGTTCAAGAGACTGATGGTATGGATGATAGTGAGTCCTTTGGCACCCAAAGGCTGTTGGATGTTGAGAAGGAATTTCAGAAAACTCTTGCCACTGGGAATCGTCTGGGAGTGATTCACTCAATAAGTGATGAATTGAGGATAAAGGAGATGATAGAGAGCGATTTTAATAGATTTGCTGCTCTCCAAAAACACCCCATTTCCTGCTAATGGGATCTTGTAGCAAGTTGTCGTCTGGAAGGTTTTGTGGTTGGTTTTGGCCTATTTTGAGTTTGGATCTTTAGGCGCTTTAGGAGTTTGGGCTTTTCCTGTTAGGTGTTTTCTTGGCTTTGTTTCTTCAAGTGTTTTTTTCTTTATTCAACCTTGGTTGGATTCCCCTCCCCTCTCCCATCGGCTTGATGTTTCCTTTGTCAAGTCTTCTTTAATAATTTTTTTTTGCCGATCAAAAAAAAAAAGTTTTGTCAACAAGGGGAGGATCTAATACAGGAAAAGAATTTTGAAGAGTTGTTGAAAGTGGGGGTCAATTGGGTTTGAATTATTACAGGAAAACATGTAAATTTAGAATTTTGGTTTTGGTTATTTTTGGATTTGGATTTGAGTTTTCGTTTTACTTTTACATGGTATTGTTTTATTATTAAACAACACTAACACAAATATTTTCCTTTCAGAGGACTGTAAGAAATGCTCGGCTTGGGAGTTTGTAGCATGAAGAAACTCGTGGACTTTGCGCATATGGCTGGAAATCATATAAATTGTCCTGAAATGGGTGTTAATGTGCATAGAATGGTATTCCTACGCTCTTGCACTTGCATGTTGTGTTATTGCTATTCTTTGGGTTATTGATGATATTAAAGCTAGCCGCTTTCTACTCTTATATTATCGTAGTCATAAGTCTAATTTTCTGACCAATTTTTTTCAACAAATCTTTGGAAGAGATCGAAACTTAATCTGTTGTATTAGCTCGTTGGGTGCCTTAAAAGCACTGTTGGAGTTTTTTTTGGTTTTTTTTTGGAAATAATTCGTTCAAAATTTTGACCAAGACAGATCTATGGCTATTTCAATGTACGTATGATTTTACCATGTTTTGAGATTCTTTACCATTTTGGTTGTTGTGATCTGTCTTAAGAATTACGACTGCCAGTTTATGTTCCCTGGATATATAATGTATGTAGGTGCAATAATGAAAGTACGAAAGCCAGGTAACAATAAAGGGGAGGGGAAGATTGTACTACTGAAAGTCATGGAAAGCTGTAACTACGCATATTGATCTCCAGTCAACTGTGGTGTGGTTTGTGGAATTTGTTGGGAATATTTATGAAATTTCGTATGATCAACAAACTTTAAGTTTCTTAACAATGGAGCACAATGTTTAGCACCATGTTCCATTGTCCCAAATTGTAGTGATAAGTTCTGCAATCGCAAGTATTCTGCCTGTCATTTGAGACACAGTTGTAAGGGCCTTGTAATATTTGTTTTGTTATGATATCATCACAACCGAATGGGAAAAAGGCAAAGCTCTAAAGCGGTTTGGGTTTATGTTCCCTGGATATATAATGTATGTAGGTGCAATAGTGAAAGTACGAAAGCCAAGTAACAATAAAGGGGAGGGGAAGATTGTACTACTAAAAGTCATGGAAAGCTGTAACTACGCATATTGATCTCCAGTCAACTGTGGTGTGGTTTGTGGAATTTGTTGGGAATATTTATGAAATTTCGTATGATCAACAAACTTTAAGTTTCTTAACAATGGAGCTAGCACAATGTTTACCACCATGTTCCATTGTCCCAATTTGTACTGATAAGTTCTGCAGTCGCAAGTATTCTGCCTGTCATTTGAGACACAGTTGTAAGGGCCTTGTAATATTTGTTTTGTTATGATATCATCACAACCGAATGGGAAACAAGCAAAGCTCTAAAGCGGTTTGGGTCATTCATAAAGGTGCCGCATTAGATAGTAACATTTTTCCATCTTATGTTACAGTTAAAGATATCGATGAAGCAATGTGATTGTTATGTTTCTTTTGTTAAAAGACAAATTTGTATATTTGTTTGCACCCTTGTAGAAATGAGGTAAGAGCCATGGAGCCATTGGTAGTTCTTGAGCAACCTATGAATAGAATCGTCCAATTTTTAGTGATGTCAAAAGATCTGCTATATCCTATATTAGCAGTCTAATTCCCCTACATTCTGTAAAAGAGAAAAAATGATGCTAGATTTTAGCAGTTGGTCGATATCTTGCTATCTTGTAGCTGCATGAAAATTGCAAATCTGGTCAGAAATCCAAGTATTGATCATATAGTTCATTTTCTTGAAAAGAGATTACATCACTGTGGGAGACTTTTAAAATGAGTAATGCTAACAATTCCATTGTTCATACAAACCCTTCAATGACTTATCAGCTGCCTTGCTTGGGTAATAGTATCAATGTTGGAGATATGCCTTGAATTCAAGACGTTCGAAGAAAGGAACAATTTTTGGTGCGAGAATGTCGGTTTGGCATCTCTGGACCGGACCAAGGGAAACCGTTCTAGACCAATAACTGGGCGTTTTGGGAGCTCGCGGCGGTGTTCGTCCCCGCAGATTGGTCGGACCGAGTCCGGACGGTCCGGACGAAGGGTGCCGGTTGGTGTAGTTTTGCTCCAGCATCTTGGGTCCGGACCAGGTAAGCTTGGTCCGGTCAAACGGGGCGGCGGCTGCGCGTTTTAATGTGTTTTCGTTTAGGAAATCCTATTGCGTTTAGGATTTCCTATTGTGTTTAGACTTCCATGGTAATGCTTTGATTGTGTTTCTTATAAATAGGAGTCTTGTGGCCTCCTAGGGTTTTGGACTTCTTGAGTGAATCCCTTTGAGGGAGCCCCCATGGGGCTCTCCGTAGTGTGTTAGGGTTTCTTGGTTGTTCCATTGGTTTGGTCTTGACTTGGGATTTGAGATATCTAGGGTTTGGAGTCGTCTCTTTCGTGTATGTGAGACATTGATGCTCTGTTAGGGTTTCTAACAGAGATTTGTTCCTAGATATCTATTGGATGCTTCAAGTAGAGTTACGGGTATAGCCGGCTCTTTGTAATTTCTCCCCATTGATAGTGAATCATTTTGCTCTTTCCCCGTGTACGACGTACCTCTAGAGCTTCGTGCTTGGGAGGGAACCACGTAAATCCTTGTCTCTTGTTTTCTTGTTGGTTTGGTTATATTCTTTACTTCGAGTTTTGGCACAACAATAAAAAAAATGGAGACAGCCGGAATAACATTCGATCTTGTTTATGGATTGAGTGGAAAAGGGATATATGACGTGCGTTGTTTCTCTGTGCATCTTTGTAATGGGTAAATTATACAATCGTCCCACTACATTTAGCTAGGGGACTTATTCGAATGCCAACCAAAAACTATGAGACTATCTTCGGCAATGGGCATAATGTGACGTGCGTGGCACGTCGGGTTAAAACTAGTATTAGAAAAAGGTCCTTTCCTCTTGCAATAAAGGTTGGTACGCCATGACAATTATATTTTCCAATCTTTTTAGTTTATCATGTTTACCTTCATGTATTGCTTGAGTACGTGACATGACATATTTCCATTCTTGTTATCAAATTTGGCACCAAGAATGGCATTGCCAAAATATGGTAGTAACAATGGCAGAGCCCCAGTGGAGCACCACGCTTTTGATATTGGTTTCAATAGCTGGGCGGTGTACTTGCTCTAAGCTAAGGGCCAAATGAACAAATCCGACTTGCAACTGACAAATGGAGAAGTTATACCCTCTATAGACAACTCCAACTACGGAGGTCAGAAGTAGATGAATTGGTATTTGAGCCAAATCCAACCAAGATGTCAATTGTCTAGGTGTCATTTGACATCTCCTCTCTCATGTCAAATTTGACATATGATTTTAATTTTTTGCTATAACTATTTTACTCTAAAAATAATGATAGATAAAAACAAGATTAAAGAGAAAACATACCAAAACAATAAAATTTGGCAAAACACCAAAAAAATTTGATCAAAGGCACAAAAAAAAAAACTACATACAAATGCTATGGGTGTCACTTATGGAAAGTTAAAAACTCTTATTGAAAATGCTATAGGTAGACCGCTTATAGACGCGTAAATATTCACATTAGTGCCCCCTAATTATCATTGTTAGATCCGTTTATGTCGTTAATTACTCAGAGTTTAATGCTATGTTTTACTTGTGTAACAGGTACTTGGAGGGTTTTATAAAAATAAAAAAAAATACATTTTACCCGATATCGAAGCAAATTTCAGCGCTAAATAATAATTGGGTTGGGCCTTACGAAATTATCCTGCCGTCCACGTTTTAGAATGGAAATTGGTGGGCCAGCAATTGCTTACCAATTATTCGGTGGACTAGAGAAGATATTGTTCTACTCCAAAAGAAAAATAATACTTATATATAAAGTAATTGGCCAGAAATTTGTTTGATAAATTAGGATAGAAATCCAACGGTCTTCGGTTTTTAATTCTAGCAAAAAAATGCTACAAAGCTTTTTATTTTTATTTTTATCAGAAATGCCACAGCTGGAAAAGCCAAAACTAAACCACTTCCAAAAGCCAAAGCCATACGTTTTCCAAAGTCCTCTCTATTTATAATCTCTCCTTTTCCTCCTAAAATAATAGATTTCCAAAGTCCTCTCTAATAATAGAACAAGTTATGGAAGCTGACCAGCAAATAGGTAACATAAGATTTTATTAACTCTTAAAGTACCCTTATTATGGTATGACGACTCAAGAAAGATAACGTTTGTACTTTTCAAACACACACACACACACACACACACACAATAAAAATATTATAACAAATCCACTTAATCTTTTTAATTAGATGCAGAAAATAATATGTTGCCTAATGAGGATGCTCAAGCAGAAATTGGAGAACAAGTTATGGAAGCTGACCCACAAACAGGTAACATAAGATTTTATTAACTCTTAAAGCACCCTTATTATGGTATGAGGACTCAAGAAAGATAAAGTTGCTACATACGATGTTTTTCTGTTTTTATGCGGCCTAATGACCAGCGCCGGCCTGATGTTTGGGTTGCCCTAGCCCGACTTCAGTTTTGGTTGGCGACCTACTATTAAGTAAAAAAAAAAAAAATGGATATATAAGTCAGGGAAAAAAAAAACAATGTTACATTGCGCCTTTCTTTACATTGTAACTCCGGTTATAGAGTTTTAAGCAATACTAATATTTTTCCTAAAAAAAAAATTCTCATTGCATTTTTTAAAGAAACTGTTCAATTGAGATTATAACAAATCCACTTTTTTTAATTTTTGTGACATGGTAGTACAAAAATAATTTAGAAACAACATCTACGAGGACTTAATCGAAATGAAGTTGTCAATCTAGGTTTTGAACCCAAAATTGGTCTGATTTTAATATGTAATAGATTTAAGTGGCTACATGATCAAGTAGCTATTAAATCCAAAATGTGAAAACTGACCCACAAAATGTTCAGCACTTATAGTACCCATTCACGCCATTGACCCACCAAGATAACCTAATATTTAAGATTAGTATAATTATAACTTTTTCATTTTTGATCTTATTTTAATTTGCAGGGCACATGCATCAGATAAGTGAAGTACCTCAGTTACATGATGATGCTCAAGAAGTTGTTGAAGAGGTGAATCTGATTATCGATCCCCAAAATGGTAAGTATTTGCTAATACTAATAGGCTAAATAAAAATCATATTTTTTATTTGTTTTTACCATGAAGCTTAAAATTTCATATTGCCTAATACTTTGGTTTGTAATAATTTTTTTCATAACCGTTCTTATTCTAAGTTGCAGTGAACATGCACCCAGTAAATCAATTAGCTCAATTACATGGGGAGGCCCAGGAGGTTGTTCAAGAGGTGAATTCGATTGTCGATCCCCAAGATGGTAAGAATTTAGACATAATTTAATGTTTGGATAGTTAATTTTATAAGTACATTAATTTATTCAAGGTAAATCAAACTCCATTATGCTGTGTACATAGGTGAAGTAATTGACATTGATCCAGTACATGAAATTGTTCAATCCCAAAGGGGTGCGAGAGAAGTAAATGGAATGGAAAATCGAAATACAAATGCCCCAATTGGTAAGCTCTCAAAAGTATCTTATATTACTGCTGAATTTTTAATTCTATACATTACAAGTTTTAACATTAGATAAGACGATTCAAGCAAAAAAGTATCCGGTATAGAAACCGGGTTTTGAGTTGCTATGTATGTTTCGAATGAAATGGTCATGTTTGAATATGGGCGGTTTCAGTGTTAATTTTCTTTCTTAAAGAAAGAGTGCGTAGTTGCTAGACAAGTCTATTTTTTATATTCAAGACGTCTCACTTGCCAAGTTTACCTAAGACATCTCCGATCACTCTCTGTCATTTTCTCTCTTTCATGTAGTGGTTCAATACAAAAAGTTAAGAAAAAATACCTGGTTTTAGGACCAATCGTGAATATTAGAATGAAAATATACTAACACAATCCTTAACAATCGTATTCAATCTCCTACGTAAAATTCTCAATATGATTGATCGTTAACTTTAAGAAATCAAAATCACATGAACCCAGTAGATTGTTATTTAATACAAAAAGGTGTTAAAATTTAAATTAAAGGGCTTCATGTTTGGAAGAGATCACCATTAACCCATAAGTGAACCCATTTACTTTAAAAAATCTCATGACCTTTTATTTTTAATCAAACTATGACCCCATAAGTTTACCTGAAACATATCTGATCACTGATTTAAAAATATATATATATATCACAATGAAATCAATATAAAAAATAATAAACAACTAAAAATTACGCACTAACCATATCCATCATATAAAATACGTATTTTAATCACTTGATATACTAATATAGATCTCTATAAACTGTTTTCTTTTTTTATCGAAAGTTTACGCCCTCTCTGTTATTTTCTCTCTTTCATGTGGTGGTTTAGTACAAAAAGTTAAGAAAAAAACTGATTAACACTACTAAAAATAGTGGGAATTTTTTTTTTTTTTAAACCAGAGGAAATTCTTACACACATCTTTCTGCTTTGGAGACCAATACTAAACATGACATTATTAATACTACCACAATCTTTAACAGTTGTATTCAATACACTAATTTTAAAGGAAAGAATGCATTAATTTTAAAAAAAAATCATGATTACATGAACATCTTCTTATCTGGATATCATGTTATAATACGATTACGTAATTTCATATTGACATTTCTTAAAATTCAAATTAAAGTGTTTTATGTATAACAGAGATCACAATTGCCCCATACAGTCGATTGTTGTTTGATAAAAAAACAAAAAGGTCATAAAAATTCTCTTAAAAGAAGAATTTTTATTTTAAAAAATGATCGATAATTCTACAAATTTAATGAGTTATTCTAAAGTAGTTGAATACCTATAATAGATAGGGAAAATCCATATCTAAATTGTCTAAATAGCTCTCTCATATCAGCTGTTCCAGCTGTGTTACGTCAAAGAAGAGGACGAGTAAGGAGCAGATGGAAATTCGGTTGTAGAACTATGGTATGTTCTCGATGTCACGCCATCATGTGGCTCGAAGAAAGAACAACGTGCAGTACTAAAGCCAATCCTAAGTTCAGACTATGTTGTCAAGGAGGGATTGTAATTTTGCCACAATTGCCCAATGCTCCTACCTTTTTAGAGACAAGATTTACCAACGCAAACTTTATGGACAACATAAGGTCATATAATTCCATGATGTCTTTCACGTCAATGGGCGGAAAAGTGGATCATTCCGTTTTAGATGGTAGAGGTCCATATACATTTCGCATTTCCGGAGAAAATTATCATAGGATTGGATCCTTACTACCTACTCCTGGTCAAAAACCGAAGTTCGCACAACTTTACATATACGACACCGAACACGAACTACAAAATCGTGTGGATGTGATGGGTGATCGTGGTGGGGGTAGATCTACCATTGATTTGTTGACACTAGAAGGGCTAAAGGAAATGCTAAATTTGTGTAATCCTTACGTGCAAATATTTCGGACTACGAGAGAGGCAATGTTGAACCAGAATGTCCCAAGTCTACATGTGCGCATCATGCACTCTAGAGGAGAGCGGCAATATATCAGGCCAACTGCAAATGAAGTTGCAGCGATAATCATCGGTGATGATACTGGTGTTGAAACTCATCGGGACATCATTGTCCACAGTAAAGATGGTAGCTTAAGAAGAATCAGTGAAATACATCCATCGTATATGCCATTACAATATCCTCTTTTGTTCCCATACGGGACCGATGGATGGAGGTGCAACATACCTCTCGCAGCATCCTCGAACATAAAAAGAGCAAATGTATCAATGAGAGAATTTTATGCATTTAGATTGCAACATCGATATTCAGAAGGAAAAACATTACTTCGAGGAGGGCGTTTATTTCAACAGGTTTGTTGTAGACTGTTACGCTGCAATCGAGCAGAACAGATTAAATTGGATCAAGACCCACCAGTCAGAATTACGTGCAGAGATTTGTACCAGGGTTTAGAAGATGCTGTTGTTGCTGGAGATGCAGATGCATCAGCAATAGGAAAAAGATTTGTGTTGCCATCGTCTTTTAGTGGTGGACCACGGAATATGATTCAACATTATCAAGATGCAATGGCGATCTGTAGAACTGTTGGATCCCCAGATCTTTTCATCACGTTCACATGTAATCCATCGTGGCCAGAAATAAAAGACGAGCTTCAGCGAATATCCAACCAATGTGCTCATGATAGACCAGATATTCTTGCCAGAGTGTTTCGGATCATGTTCAAACAACTATTGGTTGACTTGAAGAAAAATAAGTTATTTGGTAAAATATTGTCAGGTATTATTATGCTACCTTCTTTTTATGTGTCTAAAAAAAAGTTACAATGAATAACCTAACATAGTAATTTTTAATATTTTGAATCAGCTATATATGTCATCGAGTTCCAGAAACGAGGATTGCCTCACTCTCATATAACTCTGACACTGGAATCGAGAGACAAACCAATATCACCTGAGGATATTGATGAAATTATTTGCGCCGAGTTGCCTGATAAAGATAGAGATCCATTGGCATATGAGACCGTTGTTAGATTCATGATACATGGCCCATGTGGTGCAGCTAATCCAAGCGCTCCATGTATGGTGGATGGAAAGTGCTCGAAACATTATCCGAAAAAGTTTTGTATTGAAACAACAATTGATGAAGATGGATTTGTATCCTATAGGCGTAGGTTTGATGAGCACAACACCATAAACATAAATGGTGTTGTTGTTGACAATAGATGGGTCATCCCCTATAATCGCGACCTTTTAGTAAAGTATAATGCTCACATTAATGTTGAACGATGTGCACACCAAAAGTTGATAAAGTATTTGTACAAGTATGTTACCAAAGGGCCTGATCGTGCGAATGTTGTACTTGAGGATAATGTTATCATCTCAAATGGTAATGGGCATCGCCATTACAAAAATATTGACGAGATCAGGCAATATTTAGATGCTCGGTATGTCTCCGCAATTGAAGCGTGTTGGAGGATTTTTGATTTTGAACTTCAACATCAATATCCCCCAGTTGAGCGATTACAATATCACCTTCCGGATGAACAATTTGTCATTTTTAGGGACGATGACAGCCTTCATGACGTTCTGGATCGGGAAGGAGTTCATGATACAATGTTAACCAAATGGTTTGAAGCAAATAGAACAAACGAAACAGCTAAAGAACTCACTTATGTTGAATTTCCAACAAAATGGGTTTGGAAGAAGGAGAACAAACAATGGGATATGCGGAAAAAAGGCAAATGTGTTGGTAGATTGCCCTATGCACATCCAACATCAGGGGAAAGGTATTACTTGCGAATGTTGTTAAATAAAGTACGTGGTGCAGAAAGTTTCGAACATATAAGAACCGTAAATGGAATCATCCATGCGACATTCAAATCAACATGTGTAGCACTTGGTTTACTTGATGATGACAACGAATGGCATGAGGCATTGGCAGAGGCATCAACGTGGGCATCGGCATCAAAATTGCGAAATATGTACTGTACAATGCTCATGTTTTCCGATGTAACGAACCCATTGGACTTATGGGAAAGACATTGGAAAAGCCTCACTGATGACTTGCTGTATAGACTTAGACGAGATGCCATTGATAACGGCTTGCATATTGAAGATGAGACTTTGAAGAATTTGGGATTGCTTGAGATTGAACACATATTGAATAGAAACGGGAGATCTCTCAAAGATTTTCCGCCTATGCCAATGCCATCCGTCAGAGATGCTCATTTTGTTACAAATAGGCTTATTAGAGAAGAGTTGGAGTATGATGTCGCTTCAGAGCACCAAATGTTTGATGAGTTATTTGCAGGTTTGAATGGTGAACAATTAAATGTTTACAATACTGTGATGGATTCATACAATGGCAAAAAAGGGGGTTTGTTTTTCATACAAGGGAGTGGTGGAACTGGTAAAACATATTTGTGGAGAACATTAATATCGAAGTTTAGGTCCGAAAGAAAAATTGTCATTTCTGTTGCATCATCTGCAATTGCAGCTTTGATATTGCCAGGAGGGAGAACAGCCCATTCACGCTTTAAAATTCCTATAAACCTCGACGAGTACTCATCATGTAATATTACCCAGCAGTCAAACATGGCAAAATTAATTCAAGAGGCATCATTGATTATATGGGATGAAGCTCCAATGCATCATCGCCATGGTTTTGAAGCTGTCGATCGCACTTTTAGGGATATACTAAAGGGTACGGAATTTTGTTCGAGTGATCGCGTGTTTGGTGGAAAGCTATTTATCCTTGGGGGTGACTTTCGTCAAATTTTACCTGTTGTTCCGAAGGGTCGAAAAGAGGCCACAGTTGCAGCTTCAGTGAGCTCATCGAATATTTGGAACCACTGTCAAGTGTTGCATCTCAAGACGAATATGCGTATTATGGCCAATACTACATCTAATCAAGCTCATCGACAGCTAAGTGAATTCGCTGAATGGATATTGAGAGTTGGTGAGGGGAAAATACCTGGAATTGCTCTAATAGAAGGAAATGAGCCTAATTGGATTGAAATACCCCAACAGTTTCTCATTAGAAACGGAAATAGGGCTTTGCATGAATTGATTAAACAATCTATCCAGAACTGAGTGTCAACTACAAAGACCACTCTTACCTAAAAGAACGTGGTATCTTGGCACCAAAAAACACAGATGTTGATGAACTAAATAGCATTATGTTATCAATGATCCCTGGTGAATCCCGAACATACCTTAGCGCAGATACACTATGTCCAATTGAAAATGGTAGTTTCGAAGATGGCATGAATCCACCAGAATTATTACACTCATTAAACTTTCCAGGAATCCCAACCCACTCTCTAGAGCTGAAAGTGGGAGCACCTATAATATTGTTGAGAAATCTCAATCAGTCTCAAGGTCTATGCAATGGGACCCGTCTCATAATTCGGAAGATGGGTGAAAAAGTAATTGAGGCAGAGGTTCTAACGGGTTCTAATGCTGGTGAAACATTCTTGATTCCGCGCATAATTTTGACACCTTCTAATACCCATACACCTTTTATGATGAAACGAAGGCAATTTCCCATAAAATTGGCGTTTGCCATGACAATAAATAAAAGTCAAGGCCAAACGCTTAAAAAGGTTGGTGTATACCTTCCTAATCCTGTGTTCTCGCATGGTCAGTTCTATGTTGCTATATCGCGTGTCACTACACCTTCCGGTTTGAAGATATTGATTGTGAACAAGGATGACCAACCATGGAATTACACGAAAAATGTTGTGTATCGAGATCTCCTTGAAGACATTTCCTACAAAATTTTAGAATAAGTTTTTGTTCAGTACAATAATTGTAATTGATTGGATAAAATAGCAACTATCAAGACATTTTTAATATAATGGCAATTTCTTAGGGTCTTTCCTATATGTTGTGAATTTCTAATATTCTAACTGTTTATTTCAATGCTATGTTAAATGTTGATGGTGTATAGGTGATATAGTTGTTCCTTATCCTCCTTTTGCTGATTTGGTTCCATATGGAAATAAATGGAAAGTCAAGGCTCGATTAATAAGGATGGTACAAGTCATTACTTCACACCGTGTGACGCTCAGATTAGTTTTACTCGATGAACAGGTACTTTAATAACTTATTCAATGTGATTAATACAAAGTTAATATGATAATTCAATGATTGTGATTTATATACTTTTCCTTTTTAGGGTCATGCTATGGAAGCAATTGTAGGGCCTGAAGAAGTCGATTATTTTAGAGCGCATCTTTACGAGGGAAGGGTCTATTTTTTAAGGGGAGTCGATATTTTACCAGCTGATGAAAAGTATAATTTTGTCCCATATCATTACAAGATGTCTTTCAATGAGGATACAAGAGTTGACCATGTAGTCTTTCGATGTGATGAAATCCCTCTTCATTGGGATTTCAGTGTAAGATTATCAGAGATTCATAAATTCCTTGGTCAAGATGAGCAAATGATAGGTATGTTGTTCTTCAAATATTTTACTTGCATAGTACACTATAAGCATGAGTAAACATCATACACTGAATTTGAATTTCCTACATATTTTACTTCCTTTCATTTTTAAATCTTAACACGATTGCTATATATTATGCAGATGTGGTTGGATTGGTTGTTAACGTCTCTGAAAGTCGAATTACTCCAAATAAACGATCTACGGTTAGAGACATTGTGTTGCTCGATCGAAGGTAATTTATATGTTTGTTAAATAAATTCGTAAGATTTGCATTTAACCTTTATTCTCTATGACAAAATTGGTAAACAGTATGACATTTGTTCGCCTTACGTTGTGGGACGAATTCGCAACACAAGATGGGATGCATCTTCTTAGTAGTCTGCTCAGTAATAATGTTTTATTTGCTACGGGGTTGAAGGTTGAATACTTTCACGGTATGTGATTATGATATCTACTATTTTTAAACATTTTTAAAAATAATAATTCAGAAATTAATTGTTATTTTATCATCTTCTAGGTCCACAACTCAGCACATCATCATTGACTAGCAAATTATATGTTAACCACCAATTTCGTACAGCAGGCCTCCGTGAATGGTAGGTTTAACATATATAGATATATTTTTCTTGGTAATCAAGTTAAATATGCATTAATCATTCAAGTTATGTCATTACAATATGTTTATCAATAGGACTAACAATCCGACTTGGTAATCTAGGCTCGCCAATGACAAATGCATAAAGAAGTTGGTAGTGTGGAATCGGATGAATGGATTTTCAATTTACCAGTCAGTATTAATATCAAATGCAAAGAGGATCCACATAAAGGAGTTTGCGTCAATGCCGAACGTAAGATTTCTTCGTGTTTGATTTCGTGGTTAATAATTTCCATTTTATACCTATGCCTTAATTATTGAAATATTTGTGTAGGTTCAACATTTTCGCATTACTGGACGCATCGAGAAAATAGACATTGAACACTTGTGGGTTAATTTGTGCAAGACATGTTTCCAAAGAGTGGATGATCAATATGGTCATTATATTTGTCATCGATGCGGACTAGAGGATGCCCATACAATAACTAGGTATTAAACATTTTTAAAAAAAACATCCCCATGCATAAGGTATCATATTCAGATGGTTTGAATTGATTGCATGAATCTTTAGGTATAATGTCAAGATGACGGTGAAAGACTCCACTGGATCAATGGAGATTTTGGTAAAGGACACAAAGGCAGAATTTATCTTGCGATGCGTACCGTCCTATTTGAAAAAAATTATGTCAAAGGTAAAAAACCAAACAATTAAATATAAATTCAATGTATAACTACACCAACACCTTACTTTGTATTGTTTTAACAGAATAATGGGGTCAACATGTTACGAGAGTACATTTCTCGGTACCATGATCGTGCATATGCATTCATTATACCAGCTCCAAAACCTCTACGGGATGAACAATGTACTCCTGTGGTGACATACGTGTTAACAATTGATTGGTCCGAAGAATGTTCGTACCTATTCAAAGGTAATAGACACAACTTCCTTCATTGCCAGATGATAATAAATATAAACTGATGTTGTCTAATATGTCTTGATTTTAATAATTTTTTAATCTTATACATGTAGGACTATCAAGGAATGACAAAGGAGCATTGAAATCATCGTGATGACAACTGTAGAAAGGCATTGGGGATCATTATGACAGTTTTAGATATTGGGTTAAGTTTCAGAGACATTTGTTTAGTTTACTTCTACTGGATTGTGAGTAGATGTCATGAATTCTTTACGAATTGCGACAATTTAAAATATGTCGAAGTTTGTTTGCTTTGAATTTTGATTAAGCATGTGCACTTGGATTCGCTCCGTGCATAGCACGGGTTTGATGCTAGTATATAAAGTAATTGGCCAGAAATTTGTTTGATAAATTAGGATAGAAATCCAACGGTCTTCGGTTTTTAATTCTAGCAAAAAAAAATGCTACAAAGCTTTTTATTTTTATTTTTATCAGAAATGCCACAGCTGGAAAAGCCAAAACTAAACCGCTTCCAAAAGCCAAAGCCATACGTTTTCCAAAGTCCTCTCTATTTATAATCTCTCCTTTTCCTCCTAAAATAATAGATTTCCAAAGTCCTCTCTATTTATAATCTCTCCTTTTCCTCCTAAAATAATAGGATCTCAAACGGGCTCACATTCCAGTTGTATATACCCCAAAGTGGAGTGTCCTCCAATTGCTTAGAATATTGTGCTTGGTGGAACGTCTATTGGTGTCCCATCGTGTGTTCTTGTCGGTGTTATATCGTAAATTGCAATTATGTCTTCAAGATACGGGCAACCGGATCAAAAGTATCAGAGAACATCATTTGTCACATCAACATGGCAAATGGATAAGGCCGCCAGGGAATCAAGTGTTTGACCTTGAAGAATGTCACAGTGAGAGGGTAATTCCAATTCGCATTAGTCCAATTACAACTAAAGTCCAACCAGAGCCTTTTAACCCTTTTTTTTTAAAGCGAAGGTGACCCAACCGTCGATATCACTTTTGAAACTTTTGTCGTCCAAACAAAAATGGATGCTCAATTGATCTATTGTTTCACCACGATGCGACTTTAGGATGCAATTAACCCAATCAACGAACTCCCTGCATCTAAAACCAAATAACTCATCATCAACGTCCATCCACAACCCAGCATGAAATTTCAACTTCAAAATACGAGTGAATCTCCCCAAATATCTCCATCGACAAGATAGCACACTGGTTCTCGCTTGTTGTTCAACTTCAGAACAACAAGTCACAATGGAAACAAGAACTTCGTCTGCCAAGTTACTGTTTCGGTGTTTCGGTCCTCCTCCTTCTCCGTTCAACTCTGTGTCTTTCCACCATGACAATTTCAAACAAATGGAGTAGGATATGATCTTTGTCAGCGAAACCAAATGAAGCAGTGCTCTCAGCTCTGCGTAGCTTTTCTTTTCTCCAAAAGCCAACTCTGTTATGCGTGTTATGTGTGTATCCCTTATGCTTGAGAATGATCCCCCATTTATAGGCCCACAACTTCCCTATAACATGTGCGCAGCCTCCTTTATTACTCCCTCCATCCCAAATTGGATATCCATTTTTAAAACCTGTGTCATTTTTCGATTGTTATGGAATCCTGATACGTACACAACGCACAGCCACAACGGAAGGCCACAACGGCCCCAAAACGACGTCGTTTTGGGGGCTTCCCATTATAAAAAAAAAAAACGCGCGATAAAATCTTCTGATTTTTTCCCCTTCTTGGTCCAGTCCTAACAGAGAGAGAGAGAGGAGCCACGACGAACGGCGTCAACGGCGGCCAAGCTCGAACGCCACCACCCCCGGCTGCAACCCAGGCGATCGACACCACCGCTGTCTCGACCACCGTCGAACACCACCACTGCCGTACTCGGGCATAATCTGAGAGTGCAAAATCTTTGTAATTTTCAATGACCTGCAATCAGTACTCAACCATTTGAAACCCAAATTTCTCAAATTGAAACCCAAATTTCTGTGAAAAAAGGAAACCTTGGTAGAAACAACGAGAGAGAGAGAGAGAGAGAGAGAGAGAGACCTTCGTTGTGTCTGGTTCGATCGCTGTCGGTGATGGCAGTTCAAAGGTCGTGGGTCGCCGGTGGTGGTGGTCGATGATGGTGGTCGCCGCTCGTCTGCTTCTTCTTCGTCTCAAAGCTCTCTCTTCCTCTCTGTGAATGTTGGAAATGGGGTTGGGAGCCCCGATCTGGAGAAACGTTTTTTTTTTTTTTTTTTTTGTTCTAAATGGTGAAGGGCCCAAAACGACGTCGTTTTGGGCCGTTGTGGCCATATGTTGTGGCCTTCCCGTTGTGTACCTATCATTTTTCATTGTTATGTGGGTTGTGCTTTTTCCCGCATTGGGTAGAGTTGGCCGGGTTTCAAAAATGGACATCCAATTTGGGACGGAGGCAGTATATCCTCTCATGTTATGTGAAGAAATTGGGCAACTCATGGAGAGTTGGGTCAAACCCAATTGAAGAAATTCTAAGGGAAAGCACTGGCCGGTCCATATTTTGGATCCCGTGCACGGCCAACTCTACCCAATGCGCGAAAAAGCACAACCCACTCCATTTTGCAACTTTCGTGTCTCTCTCTCTCTCTCTCTCTAGATATCTCCACCCCCAATGGGTACAAATTTTCTCTCTCCTCAACTCTCCAAACCATATGAAAGTGCCTAAATCCAAGACTACCCTATGAAAGTGCATAAACCCAAATCCAATGTACCATATCTCTCTCTCTCTCTCTCTCCACCCCAAATGGGAACAATTTTTCTCTCTCCTCAACTCCCCAAACCGTATGAAAGTGCCTAAATCCTAGACTACCCGATGAAAGTGCCTAAACCCAAATCGAATGTACCATCTCTCTCTCTCTCTCTCTCTCTCTCTCTCTCCTCTCTCTCTCTCTCTCCACCCCAAATGGGCACAATTTTTCTCTCTCCTCAACTCCTCAAACCGTATGAAAGTGCCTAAATCCTAGACTAATCTATGAAAGTGTCTAAACCCAAACCGAATGCACCGTCTTATTTCTAAATTCTAAATGTACGGTCTAATTTCTAAATCTACGGTACCCTAAACTCTAGGGTACCTTATGACTAGGGTACCCTAAACTTTAGGGTACCCTATGAAAGTGTTTAAACCATTAAAACCCTATAATAGGAAAGTGCACACTAAACCTAAACCCAAAAAAAAAACAGTGATTGATCTTAATGGTAATAAATATTTGTTTGTTGTACTAGTGTGTAATAAACTCAAAAAAATGAAGGATTCACAAATCATCATAAGCCAAATAGTAATTAAGAAGTACTATTGATTAGGCCAACTAATAAAAAAAACAGAAGAATTAGGCCCCAATGAGCTGTGAGGTGTGTCTTTGGCCCCAATAATCTGTCTCTGTTGAGCCCCTCTACTACTACTTTAAATGTCAATTTTAAACTACATAGTAAAACGGCATCTACTATATTACTTTGGTACTACTAAACTTGAGCCGCTCTGTGGCCCTTTCTCCACTCAAATCACGTACGTTTCTCCAACTGTTGATCTATAGATTATCACTGCATCCCCGGCCACCAATTCATGAGTTGCGCAATAGGACCTCCAGCTACCAGTGAGCTTGAGAGATCCTCCACCCGTTTCATAGTAAGTCAGATGCATCTCCCACTCCTTTTTATCTTCATCCGAGCCGGCCCCGAGTTAAAGTAAGTCTTTGCCGGCTGATTTAGGCCCCAAAAAGTACAAATTTTAAGAGCCTCCATATTTTAGTATCCCTAGGTACCCCTAAGTATCTTTTGTAATACAACAAAAAAATGTATATTGTATACAAGGCCCAATTTCAAACTCAAAAGATGCCCAATTTCAAAATTCATAATAACTAGAAAAGATTTGTCTGAACATGAAAAAAGAAAAAAGAAGCAAAAAAAAAAAGAAAGTAGACGAAATAATTCAATCTCAAGCGGGTTCTCTCAATAAGTTTTTGAGTAGATCACAGAAAGAGAATTTGGTTGAAGACTTGGTGGAAACAAAAAAACGTTGTCAAGTTTTGTTGGCTTGCTGTTTAAATCAGTTAAGGTATAACAGCTTCAAGGTGAAGCCCTAGTCTATGTGAAGATCACATCATGATTGCTTCTAGTTAACTGTATATAACAACTCCTAAATTTGGATTCCGTACAGACAAAGGGAACGGTAAATTCAACAAAAACAATTCTAATTATAAGTTATACTTTCACAACCATATAAGTTATATTCCATGTACTAATAAACTTATCCGGGAAAAAAAAAAAGAAAAGCTTATAAACTTGTAATATAATATACCTTACCTATATATGTGAACGGGGATGTAGGAAAGGGAGGGGAAAGGGGAGGAGCGGGGATTGGGGAGAGGACTGACTATACCATGCCCTACCCGATCCTCGAAATTTTAAAAAAAAAAATCCCCATACTCTATCCGACCCCCCGAAAAAATTCTTGAATCCCCTACCCATTCGGGGAAGGGACAGGTTGGATCGGGGCGGGTCAGCCGAGATGGTCATCCCTAGTGATAACTATGAAAATTGGTTTTAGATTAGACCTTGAACTCTATTTAAAATTGTAAGTTGCAATTGAAGTGAAAGTGAGAAATTTGTTACTAAAAATTGTAAAACGATAGTTAAGTTACAGCAAAAGCTGAAAGTGTTTACTTTGAACACATTTCTCTTGAGAAAAATGGACGGAGGGACATCGATCTATACATGTAGTACTTGGCTGCATAAAAATTTGTGGGACATAAAACTGTCGGGGCATTATGTGAAAGTGAACTTGCAATTGAAGTGAAAGTGAGAAATTTGTTACTAAAAATTGTAAAACGATAGTTAAGTTACAGCAAAAGCTGAATGTGTTTACTTTGAACACATTTCTCTTGAGAAAAATGGACGGAGGGACATCGATCTATACATGTAGTACTGGGCCGCATAAAAATTTATGGGGAAGAAAACTGTCGGGGCATTATGTGATGGTGCCCAGTCCAACAGCACTGGATAATTTTTTCATCCAGAATGCCATATAAGTGGACTTCATGTTAGTAAACAAATTGGGTTTATGGATTCGTGCGAAATCATTCAATTTAACAATTGTATATGTATAGTTTTTAAATGTGTGTCTGTTATGTTATTTTATGGGAGTGGAATCTTGATCCATGTTATTTGGTGGTGGGTCCAGTTTTTGTCGTTTGTTGGTTGTATTCTAAGTATTTTTTTAGTTAAGGATTTTTTTTTTGTTTTTATTCGGTCGTTTTGACGATTCCTATATAAATCATTTTCTAGAGCTTGTCAATTGTATATGTAGTATTTAAAAATGTGTCTGTTATTTTATGGGAATGGAATCTTGGATCCATCTTATTAGGATGTGAGTCCAGTTTTCTCGTTTGTTGGTTTTATTCAAGTGTTTTTTTTTTTCACATTATGCTTTTATTCAAGTTCCTTTTGACAGATTTTTTTTTTTTTAAAACTGTAAAAAGGTGGGAGCGGGCAACTGGTGTAACAACCTTCATTGGGCGTGATCATAGGGGCTCCTGACACATTGTGAAATGTCCGATTCGAGTCATAGCTACTGTCTCGAAGGATAGACCGTCACTACAGCAACACCGAAGGACTAGATGGTCCTCCATGCTAGTCTTGCAGTTGTCGGGACTCGAATCTTGTAGGATCGTGTACGGGAAGGAGGAGTACTTAAGCTCACTCACCCTTTGCCATCTATGCTGCCAACGAAGCCTTTGATTATATTTTGACAATTCCTATTGCTCGTTCTAGACCTTGTCGAGAATACCTATTGTAAATATTCCAAATTACGTTGTTTGGTTACTAGTCGATATGATTTTGAAACGTACTTAATTTGGCAACAAAAGAATTTACAGCAAGGGAACTCATTAAACTTATTTATGTGTTGAGATTAGAGTATCATAAAATGTGAGATTTTATATCTCAAAAAATCTTTTGAAGAACACACCCTTATCTAAAATTAAATACATAAAATCATGATTAATATCTAATCAATAGTTCGATTTTTGGTGTGATAAATGTTCTCAGCAAGCTCTAAACAATTTGAATTGTCAAAATAAAAAAAGAACACGCAAATCGACAAACTGTCCGTTCATCACATGCATCTCTCCTTGTTTACGTAGTATATATTTTAGAGGTGAAGGAAGATTACGAGGAATGGCGTGAAGTAAAAGTCAACTCCACATCAAAACTCCTTTCAAGTTCTCAGTACTCTTCCCTTCCAGGTATTTCATACTGTACGTTTATATGCTCAGTAGGTTGTCAATTTTGTTCCTTTTAAGTTATTTACCAGAAACCATTTGATTTGCTTAATCTTTGAAGTCATTAATTGTTGGTTTCTTGTTTGTATTCTATTGCATCCTTGAGCTATATATGTTTTTTCCAGTTCTGATTTTCAATATGGAGAACCAACTAACAATGGGTAAGTAAATTCCATTTAAGGATGGTAACTCTAATTAAATTAAATTAAACCACTGCATCACTGCATGTCTCCCTAACCCAGAGCTTTGTTTGAATTGAGATTCCATTGTTGCTTCATTATAGAATGATTATGGTGAACCAGTCCATGTTTCTCCAACCCAAAGCATCTCTCTAAAAAAAAACCTAGCTGCATGGTGATAGGGCATAATTAACAAAAGTACAACACGGCGATAAAATTTACCATAAAAAAGCTTAACATTTTCAAAATCACTTTTTTAACGGTGTCTCCAAGGGCGGATCCATGAACCTAATCTACCCTGGGCTAATGAAGGCAAGGTTCGGAATCTCGTACGGACTTGGGTATCGATTTTCCTACTCGTATGGTATATATATATATATATATATATATATAGGACAAGCTTCCAATGAGGGACCCTCATTGGAAAATAAAATGCGGACCTGCCCTTTTTTTGTGTTTCCGGACCAAATTCGACGATCCGAACCGCTCAATGTTTTTAAAATGCATTTTCCAAGGTCCACGCGGAAAATCTTCCAAAAAAAATACCCGGAAGGGCTTGATCCACACAGTTTTTGTTAAAAACGCTATATATAGCGTTTTTAACAAAAACTGTGTGGATCAAGCCCTTCCGGGTATTTTTTTTGGACGAATCTTCGCGGGGGCCCTTAAAAATGCATTTTAAAAACATTGAACGGTTCGGATCATCGAAATTTGGCTCGGAAAGGTGAGGTCCGCATTTTAACTTGCATGAGAGTCCCTCATTGGAAGTTTATCCTATATATATATATATATATATATGGATAAATTTAAATTTTACCCTATCATCGAATTCATCATAAAAAAAATATAAGTACTGTACTAAAAGCAGAAGATATAAGTACTGTGCTACTCTTTCTCCCTAGGAGGGGAGGGGGTTTCAGAAACTTGTCTTTAATCCCCCTCTCTTTCTACCACTTTACCCTCCTCCATTGTTTATCGTTTTATCAGCCTTCTCTGCATGGTTTCCTTCCCTCTCAGCTGCGTGGATTTATGCCAACCGTCGGAGCCTCTCTCACACACACTCTCTCTCTCCCGGTAGAACAGGTGTCTCAATTGCGTACTGGGTTTCTTCCTCTCCTCTTCTCTCTCTCTCTCTGTCTGTCTAGTTCAGATCTGGGCGTGCCAAATCGATACCGGCCGGAATCATCGGTACCTCCATCTCGCTCGATATTGGCCTGAATTTCTGGTAAGCACCAGTATTTGAGCCAAGATGGAATTTATTGGACTAAAATTTCACATATATTTTTTTTTCCTTTTTCTAGACCTGACCTGGGTTGCTTAGCCCATGGGTAGATCCGCCCTTGGGTGTCTCCCATCATAAGATTAAATACTCCACGGTATAAAATTAACCAAAAGAAATCTCCAATATTTGACTTTTAACATGTAGCTCACCCAGTGGCGGACGCAGAATTCATAATGCGAGAGGACCGAAAATGATGTAGCGCAGCCTATGGAACAGAAACAATCGTGCAAGAGAAACACGAACAAGATCGACCCAGAGGTACTCCCTCCTTAAACGATCAAAATATGAGTAAAACTCGTTCTTAATTCAATAATCACCAACCCTAGCCGTTTAGGCTTACAACTTATTATATAGGAAGCTAGAAACCCTAATTGATTTGCTCCGAAAAAGGAAGGCAAATCAATGGAAAACGTAAAATTGCTAAAAAGGGAAAAAATCGGAAATAACAGCAAAATAACGAGGTAAGCCAATCGGCCAAGTTAGGGCACTCGGTATCGATACGGGGAAAGGCCCGTATCGATACGGGTGGCTTCTGTTTGCCAATTGGCAGCACGGTATCGATACGGCACAATGACAGTATCGATACCGACAGCCTTATTCTGACACTCAGGCCTTTTTGGGCCTACGCGGGCGCAGCCTGTCCAACCATGTTGACGCAACCCGGTCTGCATCATCCTCTCCTGCTTGAAAAGAATTCGACCTCGAATTGCAATCATCAGAAGATGAGCTATCACCCACAAACGGAATCAGATGCTTGACATTGAACACATCCGATGTGCGCACGTGGCTAGGCAGATTCAAACGGTACGCATTGGGATTGATCTTCGCAAGGACCTCCAAGGGCCCAATCTTCCTGGCCTTAAGCTTGTTGTATTCCCCTTCCGGAAAACGATCCTTGGTTAGCACGGCATATACGAAATCGCCCACCTCAAATTCCACCAAACGACGCTTCTTGTCGGCTGCGTCCTTGTACTTGGAGGTAGAGACCTCCAACTGCTGTCGGGTAGCCTCATGTATGCCCTTCAAATGTGCCATAAAGTCTTGGGCCTTCCAATGCACACGCTTCAAATCAGGCACCGGAGCGAGATCGACAGGGGCTCGCGGATTGCATCCATAGATAATCTGAAATGGAGAATGACCCGTACTCCGATTCACTGAATGATTGTATGCAAACTCAACCTGAGCCAGCTTCAGATCCCATGACCCAAGGTGTTCACCCACCAAACTGCGCAGCATGTTGCCCAAAGAACGATTGACCACCTCAGTTTGGCCATCAGTCTGGGGATGATAGGAAGTACTAAAATCGAGCTGTGTGTTTGCCAGCCTCCACAAACAACGCCAAAAGTGGCTCAAGAAACGTGTGTCCCTGTCTGAAACAATAGATACAGGCAGCCCATGTAAACGATAAACACTGTCAAAATACAACTGTGCTACCTTAACAGCATCGGTGGTTTTAGTGCAAGGAATAAAGTGAGCCATCTTCGAGAACCTGTCCACTACCACATAAATAGAATCTTTGCCCCGCTGGGTACGAGGGAGACCAAGGACAAAATCCATGCTCACATCCGCCCATGGTTGTGTAGGAATAGGCAGAGGCATATAGAGTCCGGCGTTAGTGGCCCCACCCTTAGAAACACAACAGATATGACAAGCTCTCACAAACCGGTAAACATCCCGCCGTAAAGTAGGCCAATAATATGATGCAGCCACCAAAGCAAGGGTCTTATCACGACCCACATGCCCTTCATTATGCAAGTCAGTAATAATTTTGAGCCGCAGACTCGACTCTGGAACACATAAGGCATTACCCTTGAATAGAAAGCCATCATGAAGGTGAAACACACTCGGTTCACCCTTGGAAATAACATCCAACACATGTGAGAAAAAAGGATCCACAGCCAACAACGCACGAAAAGAATCGAAACCAAGTACCTCAGTGCGCATGCAAGTCAGCAAGGAAGAACGACGGCTGAGGGCATCGGCAACTCGATTCAACGTCCCTGCTTTGTGCTTAATCACAAAGGTGAACTGCTGTATATAAGCAGCCCATTTAGCATGTCGGTGGGATAGCTTGTCCTGGCTATTCAGATGTTTCAGTGCCTCATGATCCGAATACAGCACGAAGTCACTGTGAATAAGGTAGTGGTACCAATGGTGCAAAGCCCGCACGACTGCATAGAACTCCACATCATACGTGCTGTAATTCACCTTTCCCCCATTGAGCTTCTCGCTGAAGTAAGCAACCGGCTTCGAATTCTGACTAAGAACAGCCCCAATTCCTACCTTCGAGGCATCACAATGTAACTCAAACGGCTGTGAAAAATCTGGAAGGATTAGCACTGGAGCACTAGTTAGCTTCAACTTGATCTCTCTGAAAGCCTCTGTTGCCTCTGTTGCCTCTGCTGTCCATGTAAAGCTTCCTCCTTTCATACATTCTGTGATCGGAGCCATAATAGTGCTGAAGTGTGGTATGAATCGGCGATAGAATGACGCCAACCCATGAAAGCTCCGAATATCAAACAAAGTCCGTGGTCCGGGCCATTGTCTGATCGCCTCCACCTTTGATTCATCCACAGCAAGTCCATCCTTCGAAACAATGTATCCCAAAAATAGGACTGAGTCTGTCATGAAGGCACACTTCTTCAGGCCCCCAAACAGCTTCTCCCTTCGTAGGACTTCCAGAACTTCTCTTAAGTGCTGCATGTGTAAGTCCGGCGTGGCACTATAAATCAAAATATCATCGAAATATACCACAACAGACTTACCAATAAACGGTCGCAGCGCTTGGTTCATCACACGCATGAAAGTACTAGGCGCGTTTGACAAACCAAATGGCATAACCAGCCATTCATACAAACCCTCACGAGTCTTAAAGGCAGTCTTCCACTCGTCCCCGGGTCTGATCCGAATCTGATGATAGCCACTCCTTAAGTCCAATTTGCTGAACACTTTGGCCCCTGATAATTGATCCAACAAATCATCTAAGCGAGGAATGGGAAATCGGTACCTCACAGTGATTTTATTGATAGCCCGGCTGTCCACGCACATCCGCCATGACCCATCCTTCTTTGGCGTTAATAAAGCCGGAACTGCACAGGGACTGAGGCTCTCTTGAATGAAACCCTTGGAGAGCAACTCTTCCACCTGTCTACGCAACTCCTCATGCTCCTTTGGACTCATCCGGTAATGGGCTCGGTTTGGCAAGTTAGCACCGGGCACCAAATCAATTTGGTGTTGAATGTCACGTAGCGGTGGCAATCCCTCCGGTAATTCCACTGGAAAAACATCCCCAAACTCCAACAAAAGGGGTTGAATAATAGCAGGAACTGCAGTCTCGGATTGATCCTGCCCAATATCTTTCCCAACCAAAACATAAGCAACCCCAGATTCCGCAATCTCCTCTTCCATCTGCGCCCTTGCTAACAGATTAGGACCCACAGGGGCTGACTCCCTAGATGGTAACAATTTAATCTTTGTACCCCCGTAAATTAAACTGTAGGTGTTAGACCCACCATCATGCGCGACTTTACGATCATACTGCCACGGACGCCCCAAAAGCAGATGACAAGCGTCCATAGCCACAACATCACACCATGCACTGTCCTTATATTTAGAGGCCATTGAAAAAGAAACTAAACAGCGCTGAGAAACTTTTACCTCATTACCCTTCTTCAGCCAACTCAATTTGTAAGGATTGGGATGCGCCTCTGTTTTCAAGTTCAGTTTTTGCACTGCCTCTTCTGACACCACGTTCTCGCAACTGCCCGAATCAATCACATAGCGGCAAACTTTGCCGCCAATTGTGCAAGTGGACTGGAATATGTTGTTGCGTAACCATGACTCCCCTTCAGATTCTCGGGGCGCATAACACACCCTTCGAACCACCAGCAGTGGCGACCCTGTGTCACCTGGGCATTCTATCTCCTCCAGCTCCCCATTATTGTCATCGTATATAGCATCCTGGTCATAATCCTCAGTGGCATCCTGAACAACCCCCTCCTGATCTATGAACAAGGCCTTTCCTGGACGATCGCCTTTCCTGCAGTCCGACATACGATGACCTGGCTCCCCACACTTAAAGCATTTAAAGCCAGCAGTCGTCGTTCTGTTAGTTGCTGGCACTACGGGTTGAGGAATAACTGCACGCACAGGTGGCGCAGCCCCCGCAGTTGATCGAACAGCACTGTTCCAATTACCCGCCGGCCTTCTATTGAACCGTTTTTCTAACACTAAAGCCCTCTGATGGGCATCCGAAACAGAACACAAATCATACATCATTAACTCATCTTGCATTTGTTGACGTAAACCACCAACATACCTTGCAGTCTGCTGCTCCGTAGATTCTGCTAAATCGTTTCTGGCCACAAGTTGATAAAACTCTTCGGTGTAATCGTCGACAGAACGCGTGTTCTGGCGAAGATTCTGCAATCTCTGATACATGATACGGGTATAGTTATGGGGAAGGAACTCCACCCGCATCTTCTTCTTCAGCTTTTCCCAATCAGTAATCTTGGACTTCCCGTTCCGACTCCTACTGATTTTCAGTTGCTGCCACCACGCAGAAGCTCTACCCCTGAATCTGGTCGCCACAAGAGGAACCCTCCTATCCACAGGAACCCCTTTGAAATCCATGACTTCGTCTATAGCGTTCAGCCAGTCCAGAAATTCCTCCGGTGACAGATTGCCCTGAAATTCTGGTAGGTCAATCTTGATACTTTTTTCCCAAGCATGAGAGTCATGGGTTCTAGCCACGAACTCCCTATCCCTTCCCCGTTGATGGTAATGACCAGCAAAAGGGTTGGAACTCTCATCATCCGAAAAACCTTCCTCCTCCTGAGGGTTAGGTCTAACAGGACGACGGCGAGTTGGATCAGCGACCTCTAAAGCATCCACGCGTTGGATAATATTTCCAAACATGGCTTTGAGTTCAGCAAGACCCTCCTCTATCCGAGCATCCCGAGCAGCATCATCTCGTTCATAGATTTCGTCCATACCAGCGGTTCGTGCACCCCCTCTTGTTCGTCCTCCACCGCGCCTCGCAGCCATGACAGGATTGAAACTTGGGCTCTGATACCAACTGATGTAGCGCAGCCTATGGAACAGAAACAATCGTGCAAGAGAAACACGAACAAGATCGACCCAGAGGTACTCCCTCCTTAAACGATCAAAATATGAGTAAAACTCGTTCTTAATTCAATAATCACCAACCCTAGCCGTTTAGGCTTACAACTTATTATATAGGAAGCTAGAAACCCTAATTGATTTGCTCCGAAAAAGGAAGGCAAATCAATGGAAAACGTAAAATTGCTAAAAAGGGAAAAAATCGGAAATAACAGCAAAATAACGAGGTAAGCCAATCGGCCAAGTTAGGGCACTCGGTATCGATACGGGGAAAGGCCCGTATCGATACGGGTGGCTTCTGTTTGCCAATTGGCAGCACGGTATCGATACGGCACAATGACAGTATCGATACCGACAGCCTTATTCTGACACTCAGGCCTTTTTGGGCCTACGCGGGCGCAGCCTGTCCAACCATGTTGACGCAACCCGGTCTGCATCAGAAAATCACATGTATCCATAAATTTCCACAAAGTATAATCATCATATACTAGTGTCACATCTTTAAGGGGACCTTCCTTTATCATTTTTACAAACAAAACTTAAAATATAATGCCAATACTGGGATAATTGGGAATTGTGCAGGGACGTGGGCTCTCTCACACTAGAGGACGAAGCATAATTGGTGACTAAGAATTTGGTTGCCAAAAGGCTCTATTTTAGTCACCAAATGTCTACCGTGACCAATAATAATAACAGAAAGGTATTAGTGACCACCCATACTGTATCTACCAAAACTCCATAATCTTGAGCCGGTCTATCAACTCGGATCAGGTATTTATTGATACGTATGCAGCTTTAACAGTTTAAGATTCACAATGGAGGAGGAAAAAAACTAGTGCAATTTATCGGAAAAGAAAACAAGCGAAATTCACGAGAAAGAGAAAGAATGAAGAACAAGTGTTTGATAGAATGTCAATTGGAGCTCTCGTTCCTATGGTTTACAACAGAATTTTGTCAGAATGAATATCAAACAACTAGTTAGGCTTCTACCTTTATACAACAAGCTCCACTTCATCAAGTACCAGTTGAACAACTTGTACAACTAACTTGCATAACTAACTCTCCCTCCAAAGGCCGTTATTTCCTTAATTGGTAGCTACACCTTTCCCTAACTGAATTACTTGTGCCATGTCTTCTTGACTATGACTGCACCCAACTAAGCTTTAACTAGGATTAATAGTTGGGGACGTATCATTTATCTTCCAATTTCCGACAAAGTGCGTGCTGCCTCAATGTCTGTTCTAGGTGTTCTAGGTCTTCGGGACACGTTCCATACGGCCGCAGCATGCTCTAATTGCCTGAATATTGATAACAGATTTAGAAGAGGGAATTAAAAAAATACTTCCCATTGCATGTCAAATGGATACTTATAAAACTTTAGTATTCATGATCATGATGTATACATATATAGAAAAAAATTAATCATTCGTGTGCGTGAATATATATATATATATATATATAGTATCCACTTCTCCTCCGGGATCCGGGACTCCGGGACTCCATGATCCGAGCTTTTTTTTGACGATATACAATTTTTGCGAAAAATGCATGGATCAAGCCCTTCCCGGTATTTTTTTTTGAAGATTTTCCGCGTGGACCTTGGAAAACACCTTCTGGACACATTGGACGGCTCGGATTTTGTTAAAACAATTTGCAAACACAAAAAAAAATAAAAAAACCTTCAATCCGGGGGTCCGGATTAGAAGATTATATATATATATATATACATATACATAAAACTTCTAGTCCACACCTCCCGTTAATAAGAAAAAAGTGGTTTTTTTTGTGTTGCAAATTATTTTTGGAAAATCCGAGCCGTCCAATGTGTTCAGAAGGTGTTTTCAAGGGTCCCCGCGGAAAATCTTCAAAAAAAAATACCGGGAAGGGCTTGGAAATATATTGTTTTTGCGAAAAACTGTCTGGATCTTTACAGTTTTGTAAAAAACTGCTTGGATCAAGCCCTTCCCAGTACTGTTTTTTGAAGATTTCTCGCGTGGACCCTTGAAAACACCTTCTGAACACATTGAACGGTTCGGATTTCCCAAAAATAATTTTTTACATGAAAAAATTACATTTTTTCTTATTTACGGGAGGTCCTTACTAGAAAATTTGCATATATATATATACGCCACGGATCCTATCAGGGATCCCGGATTGGAGGTTTTTTGGTATTTTGATGCTTTTACAAATTGTTTTTGGAAAATCCGAACCATCCAATGTCTTCAAAAGGTGTTTTCAAGGGTCTCCGCAAAAAATCATCAAAAAAAAAATTCCAGGAAGGGCTTGATTCAAGCAGTTTTTCGCAAAAACTGCAAAATATGCAGGTTTTGCGAAAAATTGCTTGGATCAAGCCCTTCCCGGTATTTTTTATTGAAAATTTTCCCCGTGGATACTTGAAAACACCTTCTGAATACATTGGACGGTTCGGATCGTCAAAAAAATATCGGGAAGGTGGAGTCCCGGATCCGGGATTCCCGGACTAGATAACTCCTCTATATATATATATATAGGATGAGCTTCTAATGAGGACTTCACCATGAGGACTTCCATGAGGACTTCACCATCCGGACCAAATTTTCATGATCCGAACTGTTAGATGTTTTTAAAATGCATTTTTAAGCGTCCACGCGGAAAATCTTCAAAAAAAAATACCCGGAAGGGCTTGATCCACACGGTTTTTGTTAAAAACGCGCTATAGCGTTTTTAACAAAACTGTGTGGATCAAGCCCTTCCGGGTATTTTTTTTTGAAGATTTTCCGCGTGGACCTTGGAAAATGCATTTTAAAAACATTGAGCGGTTCGGATCGTCAAAATTTGGTCCGGAAACACAAAAAATGGGCAGGTCCGCATAGAACTTCCAATGAGGGAGTCCTCATTAGAAGCTTACTATATATATATATATATATATATACATTTCACTTCACAAACGGGATCCCGAGTAGGAACAGTATCCGGTCCAAACAATCCCAGTCGTTGGAGCAAATCCAACGGCCCAGGCGCCCCTCCTCCATTAAGTTGAACCCCTGGACCCTTTAAGGGTCAAGGGTCGCAAAACAAAACCCCCAACGTTTCCAATCCCCTCATTTTTCACTTCTTCCTCTGGAGAGAAGAAGAGAGAGGAGATCTGAGAAACCACCACTGCGACCACCGCGATCTGAGAGAAGAATCCGGCGCGAACGAAGAATCCGCTATCTGAGAGAAGAATCCGCGATCCATACCCGACACCCACCGCAACCCACCGCGAACAACAGTGCAACAAAACCCAAAAAAAACACTGTTTCCTCACTACGCTTCCAGATCTGGAGAGAATTGAGAGAAACGAAGAGAGAGAGAGAGAGAGATAAGCGAAGAAGAAGAAGGAGAGGAATCATGCCCTAATTTGAGAAGAAGAAGATCTAATCGACCTCGACCGCGACCCACAGTAACCAGAAACCGCGAGTAAAGAAAGGAGCCCTAAATGGAGCCCTAAATCGAACCACAAGAAGAAGAAGAAGGTAAATCGACCTCGACTCCTGCACCGCGACCCAGCGCGACCAAGGTATCTCTCATTCCACCTTTCTCTCTCGCGTTCGATTAGGCGAACCAAGGTATCTCTCCGTCTCTTTGTCTGTCGCGTTCGATTTTCAGAAACTAGGGTTACGGTTTATACATTGCTGTTCGATCTTCCAATTTTGGTGAAGATTGGATTCGGAAGAATATATCCCTATCTAATCAGTTTTGGTGAAGGGTTCCAGCAACTCTAAAACCCCCTTATATTTACTGTAATTGATCTCTCTCTCTCTCTCTCTCTCTCTCTCTCTCTCTCTCTCTCTCTCTCTCTCTCTATGTGTGATAGAAAATATCAGTGCTCTCCCTTTCTAGAGTTGAGTAGCATGAGTAGTTTAAACCTCTGTTCTTTTTCTGTGTCTTTTTGAACATCAAAAATTTCATTGACATTGTGATCAAACGCCAAATGCCATGTACAAAGTTGTATTTTTGAACTACAAATAAAGCATAGGCATGGGCCTTTCAGGTTAAAATAGCATGGAGTCCAATGACACTTACTGCAAGTTTGCAAACAGAATCCAAAAAAGTACAATTGAATCACTATTGCCGCAACACACTGCCATAGACTTTTGGGCACAGGTACACTGTTAACTAAAGCAATCTTGGTGATTAGACATTCATAGTGGGGTACGAATGGGTTACAATTTTTTGAAAACCCCAAACGGAGCTATTACTAAAATCATCTCAGACAATTTCAGACATTGAAACCCTAACTCTAGGCTTACTTTGTGACGACCGAGAGAAAAGAAAGAGATGGCGTTTCATACCTGGGGTGAGGAGAGAGAGTGGATAGAGGTCGTGGGTCACGGTGGTCGCGGTGGGTTGCGGTGGGTGTCGGGTATGGATCGCGGATTCTTCTCTCAAATCGCGGATTCTTCGTTCGCGCCGGATTCTTCTCTCAGATCGCGGTGGTCGCAGTCGATCGCGGTGGTCACAGTGGTCGCAGTCGTGGTTTCTCAGATCTCCTCTCTCTTCTTCTTTCCAGAGGAAGAAGTGAAAAATGAGGGGATTGGAAACGTTGGGGGTTTTGTTTTGCGACCCTTGACCCTTAAAGGGTCCAGGGGTTCAACTTAATGGAGGAGGGGCGCCTGGGCCATTGGATTTTCTCCAACGGCTGGGATTGTTTGGACCGGATACTGTTCCTACTCGGGATCCCGTTTGTGAAGTGAAATATATATATATATATCGGGGCGGTTCCATGGACACAACGAATAACACAACATTTGCACAACAATAATTGGAGCCTCACGCTTACAATCGGACCCGCTCAAGTTGTTTAAAATATGTTTTTAAGATTACCTGTAAAAAACCAACTAATTTGGATATCAGTAAAATTCACTTGGAAGATGAACAATTCAAGCACTTACTGATATCTTCAAGGGTCCACGCGGGAAATCTTCAAAAACAAATACCGGGAAGGGCTTGATCCAAGCAGTTTTCGCAAAAACTTTATATTTACGCTTTTCGAAAACTACTTGGATCAAGCCCTTCCCGGTATTTGTTTTTGAAGATTTCCCGCGTAGACCTTGGAAAACACCTTTTGAACACATTGGACGGCTCGGATTTCCCAAAAACAATTTTTAAAAGCATCAAAACACCGAAAAAAGCTTCAATCCGGGAAATCCGGGATCCTTGACAGGATCGCCGGTGTATATATATATATATATACAGTAACATATCTGTGAGGGCTCCCTCACAAAAAAGTGCGGAAAACAAGCGGGTTGTGGGTCGTTGGATCCTATGCCCTTCACGCGATCCAACGGCTCACAGCTGTTTTCCCGCACTTTTTTTTGTGAGGGAGCCCTCATAGGAAACTTCTTGTATATGTATATATATATGGGTAAAGGATCTAATCCGGACTTTTGATTTCCGGACTTTTTATACAAAAAAAATTTTGACGATCCGATCCGTCCAATGTGTTCAGAAGGTGTTTTCAAGGTTTCTCGTGGAAAATCTTCAAAAAAAAAACACCGGGAAGGGCTTGATCCAAGCAGTTTTCGCAAAAATATATAAATACAGTTTTTGCGAAAACTGCTTGGATCTAGCCCTTCCCGGTATTTATTTTTGAAGACACCTTCTGAACACATTGGACAGATCGGATTTTCCAAAAAAAATTTGCAACACAAAAAAACCCCATTTTTCTTATTTCCGGGAGGTGTGGATAGGAAATTTTCCGTATATATATATAATATCCAAGGATCCATTATATATGCAGTCTGGATCTAATGAGGGCCTCATTTAGTGTTTTTTTTTTATAAGCAAAAAAAAAATTATTAAAGAAGACTTAACAAAGGGAACATTAAGCCGAGGGGAGAGGGGAGGGGAATCCAACCAAGGTTGAATAAAGGAAAAAGAAAAAACACCTGAAGGCACAAAGCCAAGAAAACACCTAACAGAAAAAGCCCGAACTCCTAAAGCGCCTAAAGATCCAAACCCAAAATAGGCCAAAACCTTCCAGACGACGACCTCCTACAGGATCCCATTAGCAGGAAATGGGGTGCTTTTGGAGAGCAGCAAATCTATTAAAATCGCTCTCTATTAACTCCTTTATCCTCAATTCATCACTTACTGAGTGAATCACTCCCAGACGATTCCCAGTGGCAATAGTTTCCTGAAATTCCTTCTCAACAACGCTCGAGCATTCATCGAAAACTTGCCTTCTGATTCTTCTCCTGAAACTTGCTGGATGAAGATCCACCATAAGATTGATCCCCTCCATCTGAGGTGCTCTAAGAGCGTTTGGAGGTTCCAAAATTATAGGTTCCACCACCTCCAACTAATTCGCCATTTCCACCATTTTCCCACTGGGTTTCTTCCATGACCTCTGTATTAACTGCTTCATCACAATCAGAATCCTCAATCGAATCATCCTGAAACGAATCATCAACCACCGTGTCCCCCTCAGCATTATCCATTACTTTGCCATCATCCAGAGCCAAAAAGCCATCCCCAACACAAGAATTTGAAGATACGTCAACATTGATCCGAGATTAAGAAGTCATTGCTGCAGTGAAAATTGCATTTCCAACTTCTAACACATTCTCAGCCACATTTTTCGTCTTTTCAATGGGAATGTCCTTGTCAGCATCTTCTTTGTTTGTCTCATCATCTGAACTGGAATCTGAAAGGCCATCTTCATTAAGTAATTTGCTAATGAAATAATCCTCTTCAATCACCTTGATCGAGTAGCAAACTCCTTTAATATCCACATTAATCCAAGAATCAATTTTGGATTTAGCTTTTGTGGCAATCAGGATTCTTCCTTTGTCAAAAGAAGAAAGCTTTGATGTATTAGCATCAGTCCTAATGAACGACCCCCAAATGTTTCCAATACTCTTGAATAAATTTTGACCCCAGGCATTAAGAGGAACACCAAAGCAACTAAGCCATGCAAGTCTTTTCACTCCTGTTGCCTCCCCAGTCCAAGGTTGTAAAGACGAGAACCATCAGCCAAAATTATTATCCTGAACCATCTTGTTCCTGTCTTCAGTGGTAGGAAAAGTAACCAAAAAATTCCTTCCGCCCAAAGATTGGACCTGGACTTTGAGCCTCACTTCCAAATTAAGGTTCTTAGCCAGATCGTCCACCGCCACATCTAAGTGAGACTTTGCAACAACACTTGTAGGTAGCCAATCGGTCTCTTTTGCTTGCATCCTAAGAGTGATAACATTCTCCTTAACCAGGCCCTTTGCTTCACTCACTCCTTTGACAGCATTTGCATAAGACTTCCCCTGGAACATAGACATATTGAGATTATCATCCTTAGTCCTTTTCCCAGTTGGACTAGAATCCAAAAGATGGGAATAGGTCTTCATATGATCCCTGTGGAAAAGCATCTTTTGGTTATGAGGTTCAGTTTTCTCCCCTTGCCCAAAACTTGCTTTTTTAACAAAGAGTTTGCATTCTTCAATCCACATGCCATGAGCATTGGCTATGGCTACATCAGTAGAAATATCACAATCATATTTCACAAAAGCAAATCTTCTACCCGTAGCTTTGCTTCTCTTGGCCGGTATAAACACCTCTTTAACCACCCCATAATTGTTAAAGAGCTTTTTAAGCCAGGAATGGCTTGTGTCCTCTGGCTGGTTGTCCACGAACAAAGAAACCAAAACACGATTAGTGTTTGGAGACTTTACACTACCTCCCTCATGTGACTTCTCTCTCAAAGTCCTGACCCCTTTTTTACCGAATACTAGAACCCAGCCACCATTCTCAATATCAATCCTGCTATCCTTGCACATGGCTATTCAAATAATAGCATTGACAAGTATGTTTAGGACCACCACAACCCAGAAAAACAAAAGACAGAAGGCCAAAATGCTGATGTGAATAGCGTAGAGTACTTTTCACAAACACCTTATGTGCAGGGAGGCACATAAACTCCACTAGATCAAAAAGATATAAACACCACAGCCCAGAAAACTACAATAGGTAGCAAACTCCAAACAGAATAATATTACGGACACAACCGCCTAAGTATGAACAACAAAACCAAACCCAGCAAATTGAGAGGGGTGTGCGAAAACAGTACCTTGGACCTTGGAGATATGCAGCGAAAACCCACTGATTACGTGTACTCTGGAGGAAAACTCAAATTCTCAGAACCAAACCACAACAGAGCCCCCAAACCGACTGATTACGTGTACCGTACGCAGGGGAGAAAAGACCGAGCCTGAGCAGCGTGGTATGGAGAGTGGAACTGAAAAAATAATGGTGGGGGTGTGAGATTTTGAGTGGGTATAGTGGAGGGAGAGGGATTCGGTTATGGGTTTCTCGGTTTGTGGAGAGGAAGGTAAAGGTTTTGGGTCGATAAACCGAGTGAGAGAGACAGAAAAGGGATGCGAAATTCCAGTTGCACAGATCTGTAGGGGAGTAGATGGGGGTGATGGGGGAATATGAGAGAGGGAGAGGGAGAGCGGCTTCAGAACGGTGGGAGGGAAGGAAGACATTGATGGCGGCTAGGGTTCCTCCAAATCGCCTCTTCCATCTCTGCGTAAGATGTGCCAAACTCTAATCTTATTTCCCCAGTTAAATTAATTAGGGCTTCATTTTGTTAAAAGACTATCTCAATAATTTATGTATGATGTCATCGCTAGTTATGTTTACATCCTGAAATTAGATTATCGAATCATTGTGCCCTTATTAACTCTCCCTAAATACTATTTAATCAATTACAAAGATTATCTATTCCATTTGTCATTGTGATTCTGTTATCATAACGGAAGATAGGAAAGATTCAAATTCAAAAGACTATCTCCATAATTTCCGTATTGAATATATACCATAATTCCCTTTTGTCTCTCTCTCTCAACCTGGTCGTCCTCCTCAAGCAGGCCCGGGGCCCCTGCTTTTCTCCTTGCTTTTCGCCCAAAATGATTTTGTTTTACTCATTTTCTTATTACACCTCCAAAACTTCCAAGGACCTGTTTGGAGAGTTAATTTCCCAAAATGCCTAAACCCTGAACCCAAAGTGCTTAAACCAACTATACCCTATCCCAAAAAGCCTAAATCTCCTACAATTAAACTCCAAAATTAACTCTCCAAACAGGGCTATTGGAAGCTTCGGAGGTGTACCAAAAGAAATACCCAAAATGTCGTCGTTTTGGGCGAAAAGTAGTGAGAAAAGCAGGGTCCCCAATTCCATAGATCTGGCATAGCCTCCGTCGCCCAGCTCCGGCACCCATAGTCACCGCATGCCGTCGCGCGGTTGAAAGAAGTCCCCCACAGACTTGATAGGTCCCAACGCCGTCGCCTTCGGTCCCACCACCGAGGATCACAACCACTCAATTAGCCGCGATGCTGTCGTCGAGAGATCACGTGACTCGATTCAACGGAAGAAAACTGCTACCACCACGACTAGTACTTTGCCGTTGTCGGAAGGCCGCTCCGGAACTGGAGAAGCCATAGTGACAAACTATGTTGAGTGTTTTCGCTAAGAATTTCTTGCTTCATGGTGATTTTTTTTTTTCGATTCAAATAGTCGAAATAAAAAAGAACACGCAAATCGAAACAACTTGGACTATAATGTTTAGCAAGCTCGCAAAACTGGAGCACGGAAAACGGAACAATTTAAATATGCAAAATAAAAATGAACAAGCAAATCGACAAGCTACGTTCACACGCATCTCTCCTTTTAAAAACATATTTTAGTGGTGAAGGAAGATAACGAGGAATGGCGTGAAGGGTCAACAACATATCTAATTAATAAAACAAAATGATTGTGACACAAACTTTGTGCCACAACCAACCACAGATCCACTTACGTGGGGTGTGGGTCTCACATGGGCCCCAAATGTGGGCTACACACCCCATGTGAATGGGATTGTGGTTGGTTGTGGCACAAAGTTTGTATATAAATCATTATTCTTAATAAAACGATTTTTGGTGTAATAAAATGTTCTAAAGTTCGCAAAACTGTAACACGGATAACGAAACAATTTAATAAAACAGGACCCGCAAATCGACAAACTGGACTTTAACACAGAAAACGAAACAATTTAAATATAGTCAAAATAAAAGGAGTTTTGTTAAAACATGCCCCAAACACATGATAATGTTCATTAAATGAGACTAAAATTATATATACATTTGTTTGCATGAAAATTTTAAGTTATAAACAATAGTTCAAACTTTTTTTACTAGTTTTTGCATGAGAATTCCAAATATAAACAATAGCACAAGCTCTTCTTATCCAGATTAAGGATCTAGTCTGAGATTGTATTTGTTCTTAGCGAAAAGTGAAGAGCTCAGATAAGAATAGGCTCCTTGCCAATGCTTGGAGGGTGTCTTTCCATAATTTTGCAGTTTAATTAATTAGGCCTGGTGTTGATTTGTCTTTTAGAGACTTGACCTTTGCTAGTCATTGTTTTTAACAGGAGTGTTTCTTGTTTTGCTTGGTTGTATGGGCTTGCCCTCTAGAATATAGTTTGTTTGCTCTCTCTCTCTCTCTCTCTCTCTCTCTCTCTCTCTCTCTATATATATATATATATATATATATATAGAGGCTTGCCCTCTAAATTCTAGTTTGTTTGGTCTATATATATACATATACATATATAAATAAATATATATGAATTATTTTTACTACTTTTTATAAAGTGAATTTAATTAGCCTTATTTAATGAAACTTATCATGAGTCTAGGGACACATTTTAACAAAACCCAAATAAAAAAGAACACACAAATAAATATGCATCTCTCCTTGATGCGAAGGAAGATTACTACTAGAGGTGACAATAACCAACCCAACCAAGAACCCATCAAAACCAGTCCACTTATAACCTAACCTAACCCAATCCGTCCAAATTGTAATATGGATTGTATATGGGTCAACCCATATTAATCCATATGCCTATGAATTTACATGAGTTTAAAATGGTTCCAAAATGATAAATACAAAATCTACCAATTACAATCGCACCCCCACTTGATAATGGTCCTGTTTTTTCTGCCTTCCCAAGCAAAATACCATTATACAATCAAAATACCGAAACAAAAAAGAAAAAGAGAGCAATGCAGATAAAGAATTCATGTGAGTTAAAATAGGTATGTCTGCGTAGGAAGATGGTAATAGAAAAACATCGTTATAAAATAGGAAAATACAAAGTCGTTTAGCTTCGTAACTCATTTATCGTTCATATGAATTCTTCACACTACAAATTAAGAGAAAAATTGGCTATCCTCTGATGAGCTTTTGGAATTGTGTTTTTGGGAAATTCAATAGTGGTGAAAATTAGGAAGGACTGGTATTATGATTCCCTATTTTCCAAAAACACAATTTCAAAAACCGGATTTGATTCGGATTGGATATCGTTTTTTTTTTTTTTTTGGCATTTGGATTCGGATAATTGGATTTGGATTTAGCGAGTTCGGACGGGATTTGAGCTATTTCAGATTCGGATCGAATGCAGGGTCCTAAAGGATTCGGATTCAATCCGTTCCAATGACAGGCATAATCTCAACTCATCACGTTATTCAACTTCTTTTATTTTCTCCAAACTCCACAAAAGCTACATCTTTCATCAATTTAGTTCATCTGATTGTATTTCCTGTTTTTTGTCGTATTAATTTTACGTTTTTTTGAAATAGAATATCGATAAACCCGGTTAGATAATTGTGGAATAAATTTTAAAAAAATGTAAGAGCCACAAAAATATCCTTTTCATTTTCATTTGTTCATCCATCTAGAATTAGATACATGTACATGAATATAAAGTGTGGGAGTCACCTTTTCCAATCAAATTTCGACAATCCGAATCTTTCAATGAGTTTATGATTCCTTTTCGACGATCCCAATCACCTTTTCCAATCAAATCGTATTTTCTAAAAAAGTGCTCAGATGAAACCCTACCTGTCATTTTTTTTTATGATTCCTCGTGGGTACCCTTAATAACATGTTTTAAATACATTGAACTGTTTGGATTGTCAAAATTTGATCGAGAAAGTTGAGAATTTAGTGATTCCCACAATTTAAGCAAAGTGTGGGATCCCTCACTAGAAGTGGGGTGTATATATGTATATGTTTTTGCTCATTTCTTAGGTATCTCTAGTCGTGGAGTTAAAAATGTGGTGTTATATGACACGAAAGTGTAAAAAGTGAATCTCATTTGTGTGTTGTTATGACAAAGTGTGTTGTCATTGCAATGGTGTAGTTAGAGTATTATTAAAGTATAGAAAGTACACAAATATATTATAACTTCTAGTCCACACCTCCAGAAAATAAGAAAAAAATGATTTTTTTTGTGTTGCAAATTATTTTTGAAAAATCCGAGCCGTCAAATGTGTTCAGAAGGTGTTTTCAAGGGTCTAGGCGGGAAATCTTCAAAAAAAAATATCGGAAAGGGCTTGATCCAAGCAGTTTTTGCAAAATCTGTAAATATAAAGTTTTTGTGAAAACTGTGTGTGTGTGTTGTTGTGACAAAGTGTGTTGTCATTGCAATGGTGTAGTTAGAGTATTATTAAAGTATAGAAAGTACACAAATATATATATATATATGGATCAACTTCTAATGAGGGATCCCTCATTTTAAATAAAATGAGGACCAAGCAATTTTTTCCACTTTCCGAACTGAACTTTGACGATCCGAACCGTTAGATGTGTTTAAAATGTGTTTTTAAGGTCCACCGCGAGGATTTGCCCAAAAAAAATACCCGTAAGAGCTTCATCCGATCAGTTTTTGTTAAAAACGTTATATATAGCGTTTTTAACAAAAACTGATCGAATGAAGCCCTTACGGGTATTTTTTTTGGACGAATACTCGCGGTGGACCTTAAAAACACATTTTAAACACATATAACGGTTCAGATCGTCGAAATTTGGTCGGGAAGCATGAGGTCCTCATTTTAAATAAAATGAGGGATCCCTCATTAGAAGTTGATCTTTTATATGTATATAGGAAGGCGATCTACTAAGGACTCCCTCAAACAAAAATTCCATGCGGACCTCACCATTTTTCGACTTTCCGGATCAAATTTTGACGATCCGAACCGCTCAATGTTTTTAAAATGCATTTTCCAAGGTCCACGCGGAAAATCTTCAAAAAAAAAAACCCGGAAGGGCTTGATCTGATCAGTTTTTGTTAAAAACGCTATAGCCCTTCCGGGTATTTTTTTTTGACGATTTTCCGCGTAGACCCTTAAAAATGCATTTTAAAAACATTGAGCGGTTCGGATCGTCAAGATTTGATCCGGAATGGTGAGGTCCGCACGGAATTATCCTAAGGACTCCCTCAATAGATCATTATCCTATATATATATATATATATATACATATATATATATATACAATAAGCTTCTAATGAGGACCTCACCATGAGGACTTCACCATCCGGACCAAATTTTCATGATCCGAACCGCTCAATGTTTTTAAAATGCATTTTCCAAGGTCCACGCGAAAAATCTTCCAAAAAAAATACCCGGAAGGGCTTGATCCACACAGTTTTTGTTAAAAACGTTATCGTCAAAATTTGGTCCGGAAAGTGGAAAAAACCCTTGGTCCGCATGGAACTTCCAATGAGGGAGTCATCATTAGAAGCTGACTGATATAGTATATATATACACCGACGATCCTGTCAAGGATCCCGGATTTCCCGGATTGAAGCTTTTTTCGGTGTTTTGATGCTTTTAAAAATTGTTTTTGGGAAATCCGAGCCGTCCAATGTGTTCAAAAGGTGTTTTCCAAGGTCTACGCGGGAAATCTTCAAAAAAAAATACCGGGAAGGGCTTGATCCAAGTAGTTTTTCGCAAAAACTGTAAATATAAAGTTTTTGCGAAAACTGCTTAGATCAAGCCCTTCCCGGTATTTTTTTTTTAAGATTTCCCGCGTGGACCTTTGAAAACACCTTTTGAACACATTGGACGGCTCGGATCGTCAAAAAAATATCGGGAAGGTGGAGTCCCGGATCCGGGACTCCCGGACTAGATCACTACTCTATATATATATATATATATATATATATATATATCAGTCCACTTCCCCTCCAAACTCCCTTAAGTTGTTAAGTTACAGACCTCATTGATCCCGATCGAATTTTGATGATCCGAACCGTCCAATGTGTTTAAAAGGTGTTTTTTAGGATCTCCGCGAGAAATCATCAAAAAAAAAATACCGGGAAGGGCTTGATCCGAGCCGTTTTCACAAAAACTGTGGGGACCCTAAAAAATACCTTTTAAACACATTGGACGGTTCGGATCATTGAAATTCGATCGGGATCAATGAGGTCCGTAACTTAAGAAAATCCGGGAGTTTGGAGGGGAAGTGTGGTGTATATATATATATATAGGTGGGGCTCTCCCCAACCTTCCTCGTTCTCTCTCTCTCTCTCTCTCTCTCTCTCTCTCTCGTCCTTCTGCTGACACATTTCTTTTTTTTATATACACTCTCTATATATATGTGTATATATATAGATATAGGTGGGGCTCTCCCCAACCTTTCTCCTTTTCTCTCTCTCTCTCTCTCGTCCTTCTGCTGACACATTTCTCTCTCTCTCTCCTCCCACACACACTCTCTCTCCCTCCTCCTTTGAAGAACTAGCCGTACTACAATAGTTATGCATGCCAGTAGGGCTGCGCTATTTTTTGGAACAAATATTCATACACTAACTACACACTATTGGGACACAAAAAATGAACAATGGTAGCTAACTATACTATTCCTTACACTACTACCATCACTGGAGATGCCTTTAAGCTTAGCCGAACAAAGCTGAAAAACCAAAAACAGAGCAGCGAATTCTACTCTAAAATGATAAACTCATGAGAAAAAAAAAAAAACGATTGGGTATGACTAGATCCATATTCAACCCACTCTTATTCAACCCATAACCCAAATCAATCCGTCTAAACCCAACCCAACTCGCCCATTTGCCAACTCTAGAGATTACGAGAAATGGCGTGAAGCTAGTCAACAACATTAAGTAAAACGAATTTTGGTGTGATAAATGTTTAGCATGAACAATGAAACCCGAACAAAACCATAGGCCAACACCACTACCAGTTTCAGCATGAGCACGAGGCAATATTTCATCCAAGTAGGACCAGATTTCAACATGTATCCAAATACATTTGGACAAGCTGGACGTTCATATGCATCTCTCCTTCCTTGTACACGCAGATTTTAGAGGTGAAGGAAGATTACGAGGAATGGCGTAGGTGATGATAGAGTCAACTCCACATCAAAACTCCTTTCAAGGTCTCACTCTTCCCTTCCAGGTATTTCATATTGTACGTTTATATGCTACACAGTAGGGTTGGGTTTCAATTTTGTTCCTTTTAAGTTATTAACGTAAGCCATTTGATTTGCTTAATTAATCTTTGAAGTCATTAATTGTTGGTTTCTTGTTTGTATTAATTCTATTGCATCCTTGAGCAATATTTGAATCGAGACTCCATTGTTGCTTCATTGTAGAATGATTATGGTCAATCAGTCCATCTTTCTCCAACCTAGAGCATCTCTCTAAAAAAAACCTAGCTGTGTTGTGATAGGGCATAGTCAACAAAAATCACAACACGGCAAAACGTACATAAAATCTACCAAAAGAAAGTTTAATATTTTCAAAATCACTTTTTTTAAGGTGTCTGCTACCATAATATTAGTCACTCCATGGTATAAAATTAACCAAAACAAATCTCCACTATTTAACTTTTAGCATATAGCTCACCATTGGCTAACACAGGATTCATAATGAAAGGGGACCAAAAATCACATGTATTCATAAATTAATACAAAATATCACCATCATGCGTATACTAGTATCACATCTTTGAAGACAAAACTTAAAATGTAATGTCAATAACGGGATAATTGGGAGTTGTGGAGAGACCCAAGCTCCATCTGCCCTGAACTCACCGACACTGTTTGATCCACCAAAACTCTTTATTCCTGAGCCGCTCTATCGACTAGGACAAAGTGCGTGCTGCCTCAATGCCTAGGTGTTCTAGGTCTTCGTGACACTTTCCATGAGGCCACAGCATCCTCTAATGTCCTGAAAATTGATCATATTTAGAAAATACTTCCCATTGCATGTCCAATGGATATTTAGTATACATATATACAAAAATTATATGTATATATTAGTATTCATGATCATGATGTATACATATATACAAAAAATATTTACATTCACGCGTGTGAATATATATATATATATACACATGTATGTATATCACCAAGGATCCATTATATATATACAGTCCGGATCAAATGAGGGATCCCTCATTTTGTTAAACTGCAGACCTCATAGATCCTGGTCTTATTGTGATGATCGAAACCGTTCAATGTATTTAAACAAGGTCCCCACAAGGAATCACCAAAAAAATTACCGGGAAAGGCTTATTCCAAGCTATTTTTCATAAAATTGTATATATGCACACAAACACATGCACACATCTATGTGTGTGCGCGCGCGGCAGTAGTAAAGATTCAAAAATTTATTGACGTAATTATATAGCTGTTTTTTCTTAACATGCATCAGTGCCAAGCTGACTGTTGGGCATTCCAAACTATCTCACTCATTATACTTAAACTTAATGAACTGATTAATACAAACTAATGCATACATATATAAATTCACGTGTGTCTGTGCGTGCAGTAAACATTCAAGAAATTATGTGCAGTTTAGATGAACAATATATTGACGTAATTATATAGTTGGTTTTTCATAACATGCATCAATGCGAAGCTAGTGTTCCCGCGTTCCATGCCATCTCACACATTTATACATTTTATTGACATATTTAAAACAAATTAATGCATACATATGTACATACGTGTATTCCTTTAAATATTTATTGATAAAACTATATATATTGCCTTTTTTTTTCCCTTAACATGCATCAATGCGCTGTTGAGTGTTCCCGCGTTTCATGCTATATCAGATATTTATAATTTATTGAAATGTTTAAAACAAATTACTGCGTACATATATCCATTCGTGTGTGTGTGCGCACAGTAAATATTCAAGAATTTATGTGTAGTTTAGATTTAAAATATTTATTGACGTAATTATATAGCTGCTTTTTCTTTACATGCAATAATGTGATGCTGAGTGTGCCTGCATTCCATGACGTCTCACACCTTTATAAATTTCATGGAAATGTTTAAAACATATTCAAGAATTTATGTGTAGTTTAGATTTAAATATTTATTGATGTAACTATTAGCTTTTTTTTTCTTTTTCTTAACAGCCATCAATGTGTTGCTGAGTGTTCCCGCATTCCATGCTATCTCACACATTTATATATTTCATTGAAATGTTTAAAATAAATTAATGCACACACACACACACACACACACACACATAGTGTGCGTGCGTGCAGTAAACATTCAAGAATTTATATGCAGTATAGATTTAAATATTTATTGACGTAATTATATACTCTGCTTTTTCTAACATGCATTAATGCAAAGCTGAGTGTTCCCGCGTTCCATGCCATCTCACACATTTATAAATTTTATGGAAATGTTTAAAACAAATTATTGCATACATATATACAAGTTAAAGACCTTTAGTATGAAGCAATCCTTCATTGTAAAATCGAAAACGAGGGACTTTTAGTTTTTTTAACTCGAAAGAGGGCTTGCTGCATCAATGTTTGCATTTCTAATTGCACTTCTTGCCTGAAGATCGATAACAAATATAAAATAGGGAGCTACAAAATCAACATATATACAACAAACCAGGGATGGTGCTAAGAAGGGGAGGTAGCATGTGCCACCCCGTTTCAAAAATACCACCGGGTTTTTTTTTTTTTTTTTCCAAAGACCAATAATAAACTTGGGTCCTTTGCCCAGGGTTCAACCCTCAGCGCTCTTACTTTCTCTCTCTAAATGTTTGTGATTTTTTTTTTACCAATTGGAGAGGAAGGTGACAAATTTGAACATTAAATTTTTTTTCTCAAAGTTTACCATTTTTATTGCATGTTTCTTTACGGACTATGTTGGGTATGAATGTACAATGAAAATAAAGTAATAAACATGTTGATTTACATAGTATGAATGTACAATGAAAATAAATTAATAAACATGTCGATTTACATAGTTATATGAATGAGTTGCGGATTACTTATCTTTTTATACGTAGAGTGTAAGAGAGATTTCACATTGGCTTCGGCATCTATGAAACTTGTCAATTTATTTAATTTTTGTGGTGTTTGCCGAGGAAAAAAGTAGAAAGCGGCGACTGTTGGAGCTACTAGTTAATTTTATTGTGTAACGGGGCTCACATAGAGAGGGGTGTGGATAGGTGTCACCCGAACTTTTTCAACACGTAGATGTTTTTCAAAACAATCATATAGTGGCTTGTTGTGTCAGCTTGAACAACTTGTTCAAACATAAAATTTTCAGTTAACAACTTCACCTTTCTGCAAGTTAAAGACCTTTCATGTATGAAACAATCGTTAATTGGAAAACAGAAAATGAAGGACTTTTATTTTTTTTTTTCTTTTTACCTCGGAGGATCACTTCTACTAATTTCCAACAAAATGCGTGCTGCCCCTAAGACTGATGGTGAGGCCACAGCAGGCTCTAATCCCCTGAAAATCGGTAACAGATTTAGAATAGGGAATTAAAAAATACTTCCCATTGCATATCAAAATAGAATTTTAGTATTCATGATCATGATGTATAAGCTGTGTTTTTCCGTCTTCCATACTATCTTATACATTTATAAGATAGTATGAAACAATCCGAGCACTCTAGACATATTTTAGAAGACCTTTAGTATGAAACAATCCTTAATTTTGTAAAACCGAAAATGAAGGACTTCTGAAATTTTTTTATATCCACTCCTACTGTCCTACATCCACTCTCACAAGTGCATGTAGGACATGAATACAAGAAAGAGATAAAAATAAATGTACATTTGGACGTGTCCAACATTTGATTATTTTTTACCTTAACAGATCTTTTGCGAGTTAAAAAACAATCATTAGTATTAAAAACGAAAAAAAATAAAAATGAGAGACTTGATTTTGTTTTGTTATATACCTCAGCAGATCATTTTCAAGTTTGAGCAATGCCTCAGCTGCATCAGTCTCGTCTTCATCCATGTATATGTTCGCAGCGGAACATAATTTCTCCGAGGACCTTCCTGTCCTAAGACTCAGAGTTCTCCGTCTCCGAGCAATATTACCTAAGACCAGATCAAGATTCCTGAAATTAAAAACAAAAAAAGAAAATTATTCAGTACTTATGCTATGGGCGATTAAAAACACAAGATGCCTGTCGTATTCAAAGACAAATTAATCTTCTATTTCTACTACCTTCTAATAAAAGTTACAACCAGACATATGAGATAAAAGACAGGAGCACCCATTGAGTACAAAGGTGACCCCCATATGTTAGATTTTCCCTAGCCAAGAGTGCATTAAATCCATATGGGTCTTTTCAAATTATAACAGGGGCGACAGCCCCTACTGGCTACCCCTATCACTGAACATTAGAGGAGTTCGTGCACTAGCAGCACTACCGTAAGAAATAACAAATTCAAAAGTAAAATCCATTTAAAGCCAAATCAAAACCATTTGGTACTGAGCGCTCTCTCTCTCTCTCTCTCTCTCTCCCTCTTGCAAACACACAGTCTTCTCTCTCATCTTACAGCCAAATCAACCATTACTCATCCAGTTCTGCTGGCTGATTAATTTTTCTCTGACATGCAAAATTTATTAGGTCAGAGAATAACCACAAAAGTTATCGGGAACCCTGTGTTTATACAGGGTTTTGTTAATGGGTCTTTCTGGTTACTGTGTTAATTTTTGCCATGTCTAAAATAATCCCCTTTTCTATCTTTGGTCTCAACAGTTTTTAACTTCAGGTATGATTTGGCAGCTCTCATCCAAATTTTCTTTGCTGGTATACTTCACGAACGTATTAGTATCACTTTACAGAAAAAGTGATAGTTTTCCGTATTGTCTTCGCACCTATGGGCACGAGCATCCCTAATTTTTTACAAATTACGTACAAATATAAGTTTATGACAAAAAAATTTACTTTAAATTTTTTTTTTTTGAAACGTATGCATGCATGCCCGCACGAGGTAATGATTCAAGTTATGTGTGGTGAAGATTCAAGAATTTGTTGATATCCTTATATAGCTGGCTAGCTGCTTTTTCTTAACATGATTCAATGCAAACAATATGAAAGAATATCATTTCCTGTGACTTTGTATGATTATTTGACTCCAAACAATATGAAAGAAATATCAAATTATCCATAAAAAAATATACAAAATGCTAGTACATTTTTTAAACTCAGGAGGTTCGCGCGAACCCCTAAAACCCCAGTGGAGCCGCCCCTGAACATAAAATTACGATAAACAGCGTGAAAGCCATGGTGTGTTGGCAAAGTGTGCTTTTGAAGGTCTTTTGCCTTGCCAAAAAAAAAAGTGTGCTTTTGAAGGTCTAGAGTTTAAGCAATAAAAAGTGGGAGCAAGACACAAACTCAATCCGCAGCTTTTATCGGGGCCGTCGTTGCTGCCATTGAACTACATTGATCATTCCTCTCATTGTTCAATCTATGTTATATTTAAAACTTTCTCATAGTGGGGGCCTTATTTTTTGAAACAAAAAGTTGGGGGCTCTAAGCACCGGGGCCTGCTGAATTTATGCCCAGGGCCGGCCCTGAAGACCAATGTAAAAAGATTTCAAACCAAGCCCCTCTTTCCTAGATATACGCCTCATCAATTTTGCCAGTTATATCACCTACATACTAGTTCGAAACTTGGAAAAGCTTCAAATAAGTGATATTAGTTCGAAACTTGAAACAACTTCAAATAAGTGCTGGCTGAAGCCTGAACCTTACTTGATGGTTTTTGTCATCACATATGAAAAAGGGTTACTAACCAAAACACCCTTATTCACATCTTGTTTTGGAATGTGCAATTGGGAGTGAGAAGCTTCTGTATCCTTCAATGTTTTCCTAAACAGTCGACCATATGTTCTGGGTTAACAGGTTTGTAAAATTAAGGGAAAAATTCACTTTGACCCCTTTTGGTTTGGGCTAGGTGCGGTTACACCCCCTCATATTTGAATATCTGCACATAACTACATGTGGTTTGTGGACCAATGTGCACTATAACATCTGTTAACGGAATTTGGCAATTTCCCATAATAACCTCGTCTTCTTCTTAGTCTTCTTCTCTCACAAACGAGGATGGACGAGTGACGATGGACGACACTAGGGAAATGCCAACAATGAGGACGATTCGTCGATTTTGGGTTCAATTTACATTAAAAAGGATAGAATTTCCGATTATGTTAGAAACCCAAGTATACACATCTATAGATGTGGCTTTATCTAAGTTGGGCTTTTCTGATTTACTCCAAACCTTCGACAATTCCTCTGGTGCCTACTCACCAGTCACACAACCCTTTGAAGCCGATTGCATGTACTTGATGTACTGGATTCGAAAAATGAAACTAAATATTCAACCTTGGAAAAAACATCAAGAAGTGGGGAATGGTATTCAAAACCATTTTCACATTACCTTGTACAAAACTCTTTTTCCAGCCTTTACTGGAAACATGCATACATATACACATATGACATATACACATAAATAACTAAGGAGCATAATGCCTGTTGCCTATTGGGTTTGAGATACACAAGCCATAACAAAATGGGTTTGCCAGTTTGATTTAAATCTGTCCATTTAGATTTGAAATTGTTTGATTATGACTTGAACCTTTGATCATTGTTTGTTGTTGAGTTTAAAATTCATGATTGCGGGTTTATCTTAGCTAAATGTAAAATTTGGATTCTGGTTTGTTTGATTGAGTTTACCACTTTACCAGGGGTGGGAAATGGGAATGGTGGGAGCGGTCACTGGTGTTAACAGTTAGGGTTTATGTCAAGTAAGAGGAAAATAATTTGCAGTTCATGACTGGGTTTGGATCAAGACAAAGGGTTTACCGTTTTCAACCAAGCCGAGTCGGCAGGGCAACGGATGTAACCATCCATCCCGTCCTGTCCCGTCCGGTACAGGGCCGGGCCGGTTTGGTTGAGTAGTCAGTACACGCCATTAGCATTGATGCACGAGGAAAATAATTTGCAGTTCATGACTGACTGGGTTTGGATCAAGACAACGGGTTTACCGTTTTGAACCAAGCCGGAAAAGTAACCAGTCGGCAGGGCAACGGATGTAACCATCCGTCCCGTCCTGTCCCGTCCGGTACAGGGCCGGGCCGGTTTGGTTGAGTAGTCAGTACACGCCATTAGCATTGATGCACGAGGAAAATAATTTGCAGCTCATGACTGGGTTTGGAGCAGGACAACGGGTTTACCGTTTCGAACCAAGCCGGAAAAGTAACCAGACGGCAGGGCAACGGATGTAACCAACCGGCAGGGCCGGGCCGGTTTGGTTGAACCGTTGTATCCACTATCCAGTCCTGTTCAAGAATTCGAAATTACCTCAAATATGCTAAAAATAAATCATTTACCTCGGCGAGGTCGGCATCTGATTATCGCCTTTGAAAGGTTCACACAGTCTCTGTCTCTTTAGTGTGCTATCTTCTCGAGCTTTTTCTTGATCAGAGATGTATGTTTCAGACGCAGCAGGAAATTCAACTTGTGGAGTTAATGATGATGATGGGATTCCCATCTTGAAGCCTTCTTTTGCTTGCTGCTCTTCTTCTAGACCCAGTAGAACATCTGAGTCCTTCAATTCTTCATCTTTAGGAGTAGAAGCAACGATTCTCCCGGACATTTTTGAGGAGAGAGATAGAGAGAGAGGGAGAGGAGAAGGGTGGTTTACTGAGTTGTGCGCACGAGTGCGCTGGAGGCTATTTGGCAGGGAGAGGAGAGGAGAGGCGGTTTACTGAGTTGTGCGCGCGAGTGAGCTGGAGGCTATTTGGCTGCCGTTTGACTTTTTAAATCAGCTTGTGTTCGTTTTTCCGCGATAGTTGATATTATAATGACAAAGTTGAGACATCCCTTACTTTGGTGTACGTGACTTTATCTTGTTTAGTATTATAACTCTCTCAGTCTATTTATTTAAAGAGTCCCAACAATTTATATGTATATTTTACTCATATTCGTATCTAAACTTTGCAAAATCAAACTGGTCCATGAGATGTAACCCGAGCACTCCATAAATTGTTAAGACAACATTTTTGTTCATTGCTTAGCGTTTAACAATTCAGTCTATTTTTTGCCACGATTTAAGTTTACGTTTTGGTAGTTAGTGTACTCCTTCTTGTATTTTCTTGTGGAATCATTGTAATGTCTGCAGGCTTTTTCTCGATCCCTCATTTTAATTGGAATTGGATTAACGTTTAGTCAAAAAAATATATATATTTATATAATACTTTGTGCATAAGTTCAAAAATTTGGTGACACAAAATTAAAGTAGTAATAAATATGCATAAAAAATTATTATATAAATATATATATAAAAAATTTTGTTTGCTTATCAGAAGAAATAACTCTCTCTGTTTATTTATTTAAAGAGTCCAACAATTTATATGTATATTTTACTCATATTCGTATCTAAACTTTGCAAAATCAAACTGGTCCATGAGATGTTACCCGAGCACTCCATAAATTGTTAGACAACATTTTTGTGCTTGGCTTATCACCAACATACTAGTTCGAAACTTGGAAAAGCTTCAAATAAGTGATACTAGTTCGAAACTTGAAACAACTTCAAATAAGTGCTGGCTGAAGCCTGAACCTTACTTGATGGTTTTTGTCATCACATGAAAAAGGGCTACTAACCAAAACACCCTTATTCACATCTTGTTTTGGAATGTGCAATTGGGAGTGAGAAGCTTCTGTATCCTTCAATGTTTTCCTAAATAGAAACTTGTAACAGTCGACCATATATTGTCGAATATGTTCTGGGTTAACAGGTTTGTAAAATTATTTATGTCCTTGTTAGCCAAAAAGAAAAACTCCTGAAGTGTTCCTTAATATCCAATGTAGATAATTGTTTAGTACAACCAAACCTCACATTGTCTGTCACACTGTGTACGTAATACTACGTATAGTATCCTCCACTTAATTCCTATCAGTTATATTGGGTTGTATTGCAATTTCTTGAGGCAAAACAATCATGTTGTGGCCTGTTGACTTGTTAATTAAATATAAGAAGGGACGGCTATGATTTTAACTCAAACGGTGTTAAATTATATACAAAAAATTACATGAAACAATATAGAAAATAAAAGTATTTATTTTGGTTGAACCCTGATACCCGGTGAATGATAATTTATTTAATTTATTTTGACATAATATACGACATAATTTATTTTGATTTGTTGAGGAATATGTTCTACTTAATTACAATCTCAAGTGAATGATTTTTTTTATTTTTTTTTATCTATCGTCACTTTGTATGTCTATTTGACTCTAAACAGTACAAAAGAAGTATCAAATTATACGTAACAGATACACGCAATTTGAGTATATTTTTTAAGCTAAAGAGGTTTGCGTGAACCCTGATACCCAGTGGAGCCGCCCCTGAACATAAAATTTTCAGCTGTAAACTTCTCCTTTATGCTAGTTTAAGACCTTTAGCATGAAGCACTCCTAATTGCAAAATCGAAAACGAGTGAGTTATAGATTTTGTACCTCAGAAGATCACTTTCAATGTTCGCAAAACAGCCTGCTACATTCGAGAACATATAAGCATTCTCTTCTTGCCTGAAAATGGACAGCAGATATATAAAGTAGGCAATTACAAACCCATTCCATGTCAAATGGATATTTATCAAACTTTACCGTTCCTCATGCATACATACGTTTGTCCAGTCCAGTTCAAAAATTCGAAATTACCTCAGATATGCTCCAAATGAATCAATTGTGGTGGGACTCTGCGACGTCGGCATCTGATTATCGATTTCTCGAGCTTTTGGTTGATCAGAGATCTCTGTTTCAGAAGAGGTAGCGTCTCTTTCTGACATTTTTAGAGAGAGAGAGGAGAGAAGAGTGGGTAGGCCGTTCTTCATTCACGTATTGTCAGCCCTTAAGAATGTGTATGCGTGATATTACCTTTCGTTTTCTGGTTCTTGGGCAACTGACGGATTTGAAAATACTTTTGTTAACTTTTCCTTCCAATAATAATCTGTCCCGGGTACGATTCCTACTTTGTTACAAAAAAAAACTAAAGGTATGACCATATGTGCACCGATGGTGAACAGTGAACATTGGTAGGCGCAACCCATCTACGGGTCCCACAAAAGTGATATGCACCATTTATTAATTTTAAAATATTTTTCTGAGTGGCTCCATAAAAAACTAGTTCAATGAAATATGTATAAATGCTTGATCTAACATGTTAATTTTTCATTCAAAATAAAGGATCTTTGATTTTTGTTGGGCCCGGAGTGCCCCCATGGATTTGGTTACACAATGTCACTCCCAGCGACCGCTCTAAAAACAGACTTGCGGATGCGATATCAAATGCCATAAAAGACTTAATTGAAATCCTTCCTAACACCAATTGGTTTTAGGAGAGCTGGTGGAAAAGCGGTCCGACAAGTGGTATCAGAGCCAGGAGGTCATGGGTTCGAGTCGCGGGAGCGTCATCGTGAGGGAGGGATTGTTGGGCCCGGAGTGCCCGCATGGATTTGGTTACACAATGCCACTCCCAGCGACCGCTCTAAAAACAGACTTGCGGGTGCGATGTCGAATGTCATAAAAGACTTAATTGAAACCCTTCCTAACACCAATTGGTTTTAGGAGAGTTGGTGGAAAAGCGGTCCGAAAATTTTGAATGAAAAATTGGTACATTCGGTCAAGTACTTATACGTATCCGATTGAGCTGATTTTTTACAAAACTAATTGAAAAAAATATTTAAAATCAATCAATGTTGCAGATTGCTTTTATGAGATTCGTAAGTGGGCCCCGCATAGCAATCTATGTACCATCTTGTTAGATGTTACTGCCCATAGCCGTAGAGTAAAGTGTGAATGAGAATGCAAAAGTTCGTATGACCCACTCAACATCTCAACATCTTCTAGTCAATGTGGTGACGTTCGTGTACCAAAAAACAAAAGGTGGCGTTCTCAAATAACATATACTATTCACCAACACATTCAAATAAGTACAAAATTCCCGACGTGGGAAGTGGACAGAGGGGAGGTGCTGCGCAGCGTGCTGTACGGCGGCTTTAGGCGCCGTGCCGGCATCGTTTCGACGATCGAAAACGTCCACAGCGTAAGCTCGTCGAGTACTACAACTCCACCAAAAATCAATTCGATCAAATATTGTTAAGTGCATTATCGAAATGTATATGACTTGAAAAAAATCAAAACATATAAAACTTGAAACACTAGATGAAAACTATTGAACCCATTTTTTTCAAGTTATTTTAGTTCCAATGAGGGACTTAACGATATTCGATCGAGTTGATTTTTGGTGGAGTTGTAGTACTCCACGAGCTCTACGCGGTGGACATTTCCGATCGTCGGAACGATGCCTGCACGGCGCCTAAAGCCGCCGCCAAGCATGCTGCACACATGCTGCGCACAAGGCTGTGCAGCACTCCCCCTCTCTCCGTGGGAAGTCAATCATCCAACCTTTGCACTAGTCCTGCTATATGTACACCATTTTGGTGTACACTAATTGTACACCATCTTTGTAGGACCTATTTCGGGTCCCACAAGAATAATCGGAGCCGCTCAATATTCTTAAAACACTTTTTTTAGGGTCTATGAAAAAAATCAACTGATTTTAACATCGGTAAGGCCTCGATCGATTCTGCGCCCAATTTACTGACAGGAAACTTGGCGCAAAATCAATCGAGGCCTTACCGATGTTAAAATCAGTTTTTTGTTTATAGAGGCCCTTAAAAAAGCGTTTTAAAAATATTGAGCGGCTCCGATTATTTGTGCGAGACCCGAAATAGGTTCCACAAAGGTGGTGTACACCAAAATGGTATACCCATAGGTTTTTCCTTTCTGTTGACATGCCAAAAGAAATCAATTAAATTGACGTTTTTATTCTGGAATGAAAAAAAAGTTGCTGCTAAAATAGTTACCCACATCGAGGTGCGTGCAAACTATGAGTTATGTACGTTCGTTATCTCCAGAGCCTTGAAACTAATAGAGCTGTGCACAAGCTGATCTCAGACATTCGGTTATAAATATAAAATAAACAAAAACAAAAACAAATCGGTTATAGGCTTAATGTCACATAACAGACGAGGAAATATGTACGACCATATTATGCTTTCAAAGGATCGTGTCAGATTTCTTAGTAAGATTTCTTTATGATTTCTTAATTGGGTATTATGGAACGTTGGAAAAAAAAAAAAAAAAAAGGGTTTGGTATTATGGATGCATGACATCTGCGTAGTTATATTATAATCATATACGTGTACACAAAATCAGCATATGGATAAATGGTTAAAGGTGATGATTGGTGGCTGGAGACGTCAGTGGCAGAGCCACATGGAGACCAGTGTGGGCAGGTGATGATGGAATTGGAGGGCCTGTAGTGAGTGAGCTCACTACATGTGTGTAGTGAGCTCTCTTAGCCATCCGATCCGAGATCAACGATCTGGATAAATTGGAATTAAAGTTAATGTAAAAGTGTTTTTTAAAGTGTAAGACGATCCGAACCGTTGATCTCTGATCGGACGGCCGAGAGAGCTCACTACACGCATGTAGTGAGCTCACTCACTACAAGGCCCCCGGTTCCGGTGATGATTGGTGGCTGGAGACGTCAGTGGCGGAGCCACATGGAGACCAGTGTGGGCATGTGCCCACACTTGTCTCCATATGGTGCCTACACTGGATTTTTTAGGAGGGTTTTTTTTTTCAAAAATATAATTTGGTACGTTATTTTTTAATACTTACAAAAAATTAAAAATAATTAATTAGTGCTCTTGGTGAGTCATTACTTGGTGTTATAATATAATTCTCCTGTGCATATTTATGTGGGACTTAGGACTAAATCTATGAGTTTTACATGAATATCTGATGAGCCCATAAAAAAAGTGATGGGGAAGAGAGTTAGGGAATCGCCATCGCTCCAGAACTACTTCAAATGAAAATTCAGACATGTCAAAAATTCTTTAAGAAGAGATTTTTTTTTCACAACAAAAGTTTTGGCGTTTTTGAATTGTGCCCTCAGTAACCCAATTTTGTGGCTATATACGCCACTGGCTGGAGTAGTTGAATATAGAGGGTATATATTTTTATCATTGCATACTCAAATCAAACGGTTTCCAGGTGAAAAGTTAACAGAAAGGGAAGTCTCAACAATACTTTCAAAGGTAAGAAAATGTAGTGTAATTTCAGAAACCTTGAGAGAGGTCTTTGTTTTTGTCAGAAATCTCAGGAGAGGTGAAAGGAAATTACCGTTTTGAAGTAATATAACTGTTTTAGAAATCGGAAATGTTTTATACTTTCTTTTTCTCTTCATAATTTTTTGTTTGCTTATCAGAAGAAATAACTCTCTCTGTTTATTTATTTTAAGAGTCCAACAATTTATATGTATATTTTACTCATATTCGTATCTAAACTTTGCAAAATCAAACCATTTGACAATTCAGTCAATGTGCAGAATGTGGTTATTGACCGGTTCTATTTTTTTGCCACGATTTTAGTTTACGTTTTGGTAGTTAGTGTACTCCTTCTTGTATTTTCTTGTAGAATCATTGTAATGCCTGCAGGCTTTTTCTCGAACCCTCGTTTTAATTGGATTAACGTTTAGTTAAAAAATATATATATATTTATATAATACTTTGTGCATAAGTTCAAAAATTTGGTGACAGAAAATTAAAGTAGTAATAAATATGCATAAAAAATTATACTGTACAATATTACCGCGGTTTGTAGTGACTATGGAAAAGGTTCGGTAAAAGACAAATAGTCAAATATACATTACAGGAAGTTAAAAAATGAAGCAAATAAATTTTACAAGGAAGGGTAAGACTAGAAAAAGTGAGGACCGAGAGTAGAGAAGGTCGCATGCACTGATGCACCATTTTTGTGTATTGTTTTTACTGGCCGATAGTCACCACCATTAGGTGCTTGAAAAATTCCTCCTCACTGAGTACTCACTACCCAAATATATATATAAAGAAATATATAAAGAGGCCTCCCCCGGTGACGATTGCGCTGAACTAAATATATATACTATAAAGAAACATCTAAATTAATTTGTGGGTGTATTTAGACCAGATTTAATAAGAAAGGACCTCATGGAACATTTAACAAATTGCATTACCGTAGAGTTTAGCAGCATACATGGACTTCATATTATATGTTTAAGGTGCGAGGTTTGATTATAAGGTATGACCGGTACCCAATGACAGCTAACTCATTATGTTTGATGTTCTTTGCAGAAACTCATACTATAACATATACTACAGACTAGTAGCCAATTAATACGACTACATTATATGAAATAGCTTACTATATTTATCTAAAGTCCCACAAACTATTATGCACAAAATAGTTCCCATGAAAATAATTCATGTTGTTAAGCCTGTGCATAACATGGATTGTTGCTAGAAAAGGCAAACGTTTTCGTGTTATTGCGAATGACATTTTGCAAATTTATTGATATATTTATTACTCGTGTTGTGGTACCACGTGGCGGTCCTCCAAAATCATGGAATAATTAAAGAAATCTATGCTCATGGGGAAAAGGGGATTAGATCAATTATGCAACAGGACAACAATTGATGTCCTTTCTCCTTTCGGGATGTTGTAACTCACTTGTCATTTGAGATGAATTTTTAGGAAGCGATAACAGGAGAATTGATGAATTTGTGGAACCTCTCTTTTTGATTCAAAGTTTTTGAAGTTTATCACTTGCCATGCTGATACTCGCTTGTGGAATTACATCAGAAAATTGTGGGGAATATGATTACATATCTCTTCGATCGTAACCAGGAAGTATGACGAATTTCAAGCCAATATTTCAAAGATGACATTGTCTTCAAGCTTTATCATTCCAAAGATCTAATATTTCATTCTTGAATCCAGTAATTGTTTCAGGGATGTACAGGAGCTAGGTTTCTAGCCTGGGCATTTCAGGCCATCCTCCCTCCGCCGCCTAGTATCTGTGGTACCCCAGGCGGTTCACCCATCACAGCAACCAGAATAAAACTTACAGATGGAAGGAATTTGGCTTATCAAGAACATGGCGTACCCAAAGAAATGGCCAAATATAAGGTGGTCTTCTTTCCCGGATTTCACAGCGGTAGACATGATGCATCAGTTTTAACATCGGTACTTCCAAGCCTCCAAGTAAAATTCCATTCTCGTTCTTTGTTGATTGTTGTTTCGAATGATTTCAACGTATCTGTTTGGATTCTTTCAGGAAATAACTGAAGAACGGGGGGTGTATCTTGTATCTTTTGATAGATCAGGATATGGGGAAAGCGATCCAGATCTGTAGACACCAAAATTTCGGCATTGGTTAAACACCGTCCGATTAATTGAGATAAATAAATAATCTTGATTAATCAAAAGTCAACCATTGGTCAACATTTTCAAATTAATATTGAGTGTGTCAAATTTAAGGGCTTAGTCCGTTTGATAGTTGTGGAAAACCAAAAATTTGTTGGGCAGAGTTGATTAGCCAAATGGGTCAAGAAATTGGGTTAACCCAACCATGCACGCCCATTCAAAAGAAAAAAAAATAATTAAAAGAGAGTCAAATAATAAATATATTATTTCTCTTTTTTAGTTAATTTAATTTCCTCAGAAAAAAAAAGAAGTCAAAATCTTCTTTTTAGAAAATTAAATTAAATCTTCCCGATTGGAAGTAAAATCAAATCAAATCCTCGTGATTGGAAATCAAATCCTCTTGATTGGAAATCAATTCAATCTTTTTGATTGGAAATTAAAACACATCAAGTCAATTAAGATCTTCACTTTGAGATCTTTCCAAACTTAAGCCCATCAAATTGAGCCTATAAATAGATGCTCATTTAAAGAAGAAAAAAAAGAAAATTTACCCACAAAAAAAGAAAAAAAAGAACCTTTTGCCTGGCATTCTACAAGAGCTCAAAAGCACTCTTCAACATCTTGCACAAAATCATGAAGTACCAAGAACAACGGGCCGATTTCTTTGCAAGTTCATCAAATCAAGTCATTCGAGAGATCTGCAGCCAGGAAAATTCCAAAGCACTCTCAAGCAGTTCTCAAGGCTTCTCTGCAAGTTCTTCTCAAATCCCTCAAGTTCGTGTGGAAGATCAACAAGCGCCCAAGCTACGTGCCGATTCATCCATAACAACGGGCTACGCGTCAGCTAGCGAAGATCATCCTCAAGTTCACCGTTTGTTCGAGATAAAGCTGTTCAAGCCCTCGATCAAGCTTCGTTCTTCAAGCTTCTCAACTCGAAGATCTGAAAGAACTACCAACCGGTTCAATCCTGCGACAAGCTTCTATAGCCGTTAGGTTGCACCATCAACTTCGGAGATCGAATTAGAGGAATTATTCTTTATCGTAAAGAATTTAATAGAGATTGTACCCGCATTCAATTCAAATCAAATCAATAAAAATATATTTTGTGCATCTTTTTCTTGTCTTTATTGCAGGACTCGAATTTATGTGTTACAAGATCCAAATAGAACCTTAAAAAGTATAGCTTTTGACGCAGAAGAGCTAGCTGATCAGCTGGGACTTGGACCCAAATTTTATGTGATTGGTAATTCCATGGGACTCATGGGAGGACAACTATTATGGGCTTGCCTGCAATAGTAAATAGTATATTCCCCATAGGTAATATATTGACCAATTTTGGTATTTGTTTGCAATTCACATATGGAGACATTTTGAAAGTAAATAGTTACGGGAAAATACAGTCAACAGACACCAAAAAAAAAGGATTTAATGCAGCGATGAACCAAACATATTAGAAAAATTACCTATTACATGTTCACATGTTGGCAAATTTTATCAATGACCCCTGAAGTTTTCTGAAATTACCTAGTACATAATTCCTCGTCTGCTACATGACGTCACGCCCAGAACGGAGAACCCATTTGTTCTTATGGCATTTCTTTCTTTGAATACACGCTGTCAACTTGTGTTTCAGAGGAAACTGCAAGGGAATAGGAAAGAGTTCTTAATGTAGAACAAGTGGCAGTCCAATTTTATGATTAATTAGAATGGTCGAAGTCTCGGGATGTCCAAACAACTTTTAATTGACAACTGCCTAAATTGGCAATTTATCGACGAGAATTGTGTTGTGGTCGTAATTGATGGTGGATTTCGGCATAATTTCTTTGTTTAGGCCTTCAATTGGAAGTTTTTGTCGTTTTAGGAAATGTTTAGAATTTCAATTACTCACGTATAATTCCGTTTTAGTTGATTCAATTTGGGAAAGTCTTATTTTTCTTTCTAATTTTCAATTTTATTAGTTTCCCTAATTTTCGGGACACTTTATTTTTTTAATGTTTGCTAGGGTTTCCCTATATAAGAGGGGTTGTAATCTTTATTATTCAGTAACTTTTATTCAATAAACAACTCTGAGTTTTATCTCTTTTCTTGTGGATTCAAGATTACTCATGAATTCGAGTACCTATTTCATTTGAATTAGTGTGCTAACTATTCTCTTTTGAATTCCACTGCGTCAATCCAACTTTTCTGTAGTTTAGATTTGAAATGCAAAGGGCAATTCTTACAATCGTAGCCATCCACAAGGTTTTTAATGGTTCAGATTTATCAAAATGGACCGGTTGAGATGAGACTACTCCTGCAGTCGAAACCCAAACCACAGAGAAGCTGGGTCTTTAAAGTAATAATCAATCCACCAAGAGCAATTGCCATTGTTTCAAGTTATTGAAAGGTAACTATTTTTACCGTGGAAAGATCCAGGAAGTTTTACAATTTCTAGTAATAAAGAGGCTTATTTGTACGGATGGTCCCCAAAGTATTCGCGAATTGTCACTTTGGTCCCCAAAATATAAATCGTGTCTATTGCATCCCTAATGTTTACAATGCGCATTTAAATGGTCCCTAGAACTAACTCTGTCTGTGTGCAGCGTTAAGTGCAAGGGTATTTTCGTCATTTCACCCCAAAGCAGCATCTCCAACCTTAATACCCTAACAGATTTCTGGTGGTGAAAAAAAAAAAAAAAAAAGAAAAAGCAAAATGAGAACAACCCTTTCTCTACTCTCTCCTCTTTCTTCCTCCACCATTCACCCCTCCTTTCCCAAAGCCCAAGCTCCTGCCGCAAACACCACCGTCAACCACCTCCAAACCTCAAACCCCGACAACATCACCTTCCCAAACACCACTCTAATCCCAAATCAACCCCTCTCTCTCCTCCTCGGCCTGTCCAATCCTTCCTCTTCTGGCTCGCCCTCTCTCTCCTCCTCGGCCCATTTGCTCCCTTATCCTCACCACCGGCAACAACCAAGGCAAACTCCTCGAATCCCCTTCCCCCTCCCTAGATCTTGATAATTCAAAGAAAAAAAAACCCAATTGCCAATCCAAACCTCGTAAACCGGACGAAGTAGAGTTCAACCTGGGTCCAAAAACCGTTGCGTATTTACGTAAAAAAAAAAGAAAAAAAAAGGAAAGGATTTGCGAGGATCGTCTCGATTGGAGGGTGATAGATCGGTGATCAAGGGTGGAGGGGAGAGAGAGAGAGAGGAGGGGGATTATGAGATGTTGAAGAAGTTGCTGGTGAAGCAATGCTCCCTTCAAACATCGGGCTCATTCGTCCGAACTGCACCTGGAAATGATTCCCTCGACATTTTCCAAGCCTTCAATTGATTTACAAGATCACCCAGAATAGCCTTGAATTGATTAACTCCATATCTACGTTCGATGGGTTTGCCCAATTTGTTTCTTCTATTTTTTTTTTTGGGTTTTCCTTCCAAAATCTTGAAGGTTTTTGTTTTTAGTACATCAGAGGAAATGAGGGTTTTAAGGTTGAAGATGGTGTTTTGGGAGGAAAGACGAAAATACCCATGCACTTAACGCTGCACACAACATAGTTAGTTCTAGGGACCATTTAAATGCTCATTGTAAATATTAGGGATGCAATAGACACAATTTATATTTTGGGGACCAAAGTGACAATTCGCGAATACTTTGAGGACCATTCGTACAAATAAGCGGTAATAAATATATCCCTTTCAGTTCAATCGCAGTCTATATAATATATAAATACAACTTAAAATAAAGTTAAAGATCTAATCTAAAACCTATTTTTCGCACTTATCACGAACACACCCTGTTTTGTAAAACTATAGTTAAGTTACAGAAAAAGGTGGAAGTGTTTAATGGGGAAAAAATGAAAATTAGCTTCCAAATTGCTCAGACGTTAAAAACATTTTATTGGACATTGCTTGATATCTATTTTGAACATTTTTTATTTTTTATTTTTTAAAAAAATGGACTCGGGGACATCGATCTATACACATAGTACTTCTTTGATTGTGGGTGATTTTCCAAGAATATTTTCATTCGGGCCCGTAGATGGTGAAAATGATGCAAGTAACTACAGTAGTATTTTAGCAGCGACAACAAGTTTGACCTTTTATTCATCCAAGAATAAGAAGATCAATTTGATTGATTTCTTGTGAGATCAGTGTAAGGGTTGGGTTTGTTGTTCTAATTTAATATTTTACATTTGTTGTTTTTAATATTTTACATTTATATTTTATGGAGTAGTCCCCAATCAAGTAAATAATATAATGTGGGATAATTAGAGGGACTTGTTCTCCTTATTTTTCTCCACAACATGAGATGTGGGATTCAGTCGAAACAAACTTATTCTTGAACTCCTATTATCTCTCCACAAAATCAGAACTCCTAGCAACTAAGGTAAACTTAAGCCTATAAATGTTGCTTTGTTGTTTCTTTAGAAATACAACTATTGGCATATCATATTTGATAAACTACTGCCAACAGAATGTACACACGAGAGCCTCTGATTCCTTTCTTCTTTCTCTAGAAATATATAGTTGATCCATTACATATTAACTTGTTTATTGACTACTATTTTCACACGGTTTCGAGTGTCGGGAAACAACTTGGTTCGTGAGTTTAATTCACTGCACAGAAGCAAACTCGAAGGTCGTTGTATCTTGGGGAAGGAGCGTCATTCAACCCCGTGCAGAAGGGGGTGTATCTTTCCTAAGGAGAGCGCGATTTCGCGTGCCTTGACCACCCCACAGGCTATTCTAATCTTTTCTCTTTTAATATTAATTTGCATTTGGTTATTTATTATTTGTCAAGCTTTTTATTTCAGCAGTTAATCCTAATTCTATAATTTCTCCAACAGGGTTGACTTCCCACATCGGGAATTTTGGTTTTGAATGTGTGTCATCTTGTCTCTCATTAGTCGGCATACTTGTTGAGAAGTTTAAAAAATGAAAACTGGCTTTCAAATCGTCATCCCTCAATATCTTTTTGCAAAACATTTCTCTTCAGGAAAATGGATTCAGGGACATTGACCTATACACGTAGTAGTTGGCCCCATAAAAAAAAGAGTGCAAATTTGTTCACCACAAAACCCTCACTTTGATCGGTGGAAAAGCCAAAGGTGTAGGGTCCAGGGAATAACATCAATTTTTGGCAAGCATGACATCGTTTTGTAGTGGACTCCATCACTTTTTAGTAAGCATAACATCATTTCTGGTGGACCCCACACCTTTTCCACCAATCAGAATGAGGGTTTTGTTCACCTTCACCTAATTTGCACTCATAAAAATGTGTGATGAAGAAAAAATATTTGGGCATTACGTGACGGTGCCCGGCCCAAGAGCACTGGATAATTTTTCCATCCTGAATGCCAGATAAGTGGACTTTACGGTATAAAGAAATTGGGTTTATGGATATGTGAGAAATCATTCAACTTAGACAATTGTTTGTGAAGTATTTAAATGTGTGGGTTATTTTATGGGAATGGAATCTTCTATCCATCTTATTTGGTCGTGGACGCGCGAGGCCCACTACAACAACAATATATATATTTTGAGTTTTTATTTTATTTTAAATATATCCCATTTAAATATATTCCATCAACTATCACCATTTTTTCTACTTCGTCTTTGAACATTCAAAATCTTTTGTCCGCTGAACAGTTCCGAAGTAGCAAGACGATTGAATGAAGGTGCTGTAAGCGGTAGTGAATACTCGTTCCATGGAGACAAACCCCTCCGGCGGAAACGTTCCGTCACTATAGACTAACTCTCTGTGAACCTTTTCGATTATTAGTAGCGGCTCGTGAAGTAGCCCTCTTTCTTTACAAAAAAGCGGATACATGCCCCTTTACTTGATATTCTATTAGTCAAGCATAAACACCCTTTACAAATTAATATAATAGAAGGCAGTCAAGGCTTGGTGTGGCTAAGTAAAGCTACGGCTCCTTGGTGGGAATGAAAAAGCGGTACCCCTACCACAACAAGGCAAGTTCAGTTGACGGACCACTTTTTGCCGGGTTTTTGTAGTACAAAAAAAGCTTATGCACGTAGCTCACTGGAAGCTAAGAGTCTTATAGCCCAAAAATGGGAATAGTGGTTTTAGTAGTTCCTTAATACCTTCTTACTAATCTATTTATAGTCAAGCAAGCCTTTCACCTGGCTAACACACAAAAAAGCACCCACCGGGCCTCTCTCTTTGTTTCGATGAAAGCCTCAATGCTCGCGTTCTACAGGGAACTTTTTTGACTATTTACTTTCAAAGCAAAGCCGGAAGCAAAGGGCGAAAAGTAAAAAACTAATAAAGAATAAAAAAAAGGGTGCTTGTGTTGTGGTTTTGAGTTCCTTGGCTTGTGTTCTAATAGTAACCACAGGAGGGGAGCATTCTCTATCAACTAATGATGGAGGGGGTTCATGGTCCCTAGTCTCGTTTTTGCCGAGCCTGATTCTCTATGGTATGGACGTCTTTGATTGGATGGAAACAAATATATAGAAAGTGCGCAATGAGGGGTCTTTCGTTGTAGCCAGTCTTTACTTTTAACTCGGCCCAAGCAATGCCCCTTCACTCCCATGCCTTTCTTGGTTGGACCAACCGATGATTTCCAACAAGTCTTTCTTCATTTTTAGAGCAAAAAGCGGAACTACAAGAAAGTTTTCTTTATCTTTATGGATAACCAATTCATTTTCAAATATAGTTCGGAGGCGTGCATGAGGTCCAATTGATATCCCCCGTCAGTGTTTTGGATGGAAAGTTGCACATGTGCACCTCACGTGGGATTTTCCCTCAAATCAAAGGGTAAAAACATCAATTCCCTCTACTCCTCCCCATTCGACTCCTCAGTCCTCCACTCCTCCCCATTTGATCACAAAACAGAGGAAAACGCAGTTCTTCTCATCTTATTCTCATTTTTGGCGGAGCTCATCGTATTCTCATTTCTGGCGGAGCTACTAGAGGAAAAACCTAGTTCTTCTCCAAAAATGTTAGGACCTTCTTCTCAGCGAGCCCACTTCTCCTAATTTTGTCCCTCTCCTATATTACTCTATTTCTTTGATTTCACCAACACCAATTCCCTAAACTAAAAAACGCACCTATTTCTTTCCATGTGGTCGGATTGCTAACATTCCGTCTATTTGTTGGATGGAAAAAGAATCACGTAATGACCACGTGGGATTATACCCCATACCAAAGGGGCAAAAATGCCAATTCAAGTCACCTCCGAGCATACCCTTTCGGCCTTTCCCCCTTCTCCGGCAACTCCTCTCACCTCGGTTATCCCTTCTCCGGCAGTCCCCCCTCACCTCTGTTGTATTCATCTCTTTCTCTTCCCTATCCTCTGTCAAAATCGAAAAAAGAAAAACAAAAAGATAAAGAAGAAGAATGGAAGAGAGAGAGAGATGGAGATGAATGCATCGGCATCATAACTAGCGACGAGAGCAGTGCAGGAGAGGGTAAGGATCCTCTACAGGAGAACCCTCAAAGACACAGTTGGGCTGTCCATCGCCATCTCTTCTACCGAGATGTATGTTTGTATATATATATATACACAAATTATCCAATCAAGGATCCCGGATGGGAGGTTTTTTGGTGTTTTGATACTTTTAAAAATTGTTTTTGGGAAATCCGAGCCGTCCAATGTGTTCAAAAGGTGTTTTCCAAGGTCCACGCGAGAAATCTTCAAAAAAAAATACCGGGAAGGACTTGATCCAAGCATTTTTTCGCAAAAACTGTACATTTTTTCCCCGGGAAGTGGCCCCCTAAAACGATATCGCTTTGGGAGCCGTGCATGGTGCAGCTTTTCCAGATCGCTGCAGGTTCGAAATACAGTTTTTCCCCGTTCTGCTAAAAGTTTTTTTTTTTGTTTTTTTTTTAATTATACTTTTCGAGGTAGGTCATTCTCTCAAAATACATCAAAAAGTCCCAAAAAAATCCATTAATAGAACGGGGCCTGAGTTGAAACAGTAATGATTTTAACATAGAGCCCTTTTAGGGCGTTTATTATTTTTTGCATTTTGAATTGTGAATTATAAATTTTTTAATTACAGTCAAAATAGATTATTAATGTTAGAATGTTTGGGAGATGTGTGCACAATAAGTTTTGCAACAACAGTTTAAAAAAAATTGTGCAACAGAGTAGTGTTTGTGAGTAATCATCAAAAATAGATTATGAATTGTTTTCTTTTTTATATTCTTTTTTATACCTATAATGCAAAATGATAATACAAAACTAACTTCAAGGCTAGTTATCAAATTATGTGTCTAAAGTATGGTTTTGAAAATGAATTCCGAGAGAATTCATTCTGTGCCAGGGCTCCTAAACAGCCTAAATAGATTAATGTACAATTTACAATCTAAAATCAAACTCCCAACTGGACCTATAATCTATTGCTATGTAGATCAAGATGATGTCTATGCACATATTCGTGAACATATTCAGAAACAGATGTGTTAGCCAACGTCTAATTCGTTTTGTGTCTCGAGATATGTACATTACTCATCACTTCTTTCCAGATTTATAACAATACTTTTCTTTAATAAAATTAGGTTGGTTTGAAATGTTCGATAAATATGATTAGAAAACAGTTTGTCAAAACATGGCATTATAACATGTCCTTCAAAAAAAAGAGAAAAAGATATTTAATGTAATAAACATGATTTATAGATAGCTAAATATTAACAGGCCTTTGTTACTAGAGTTTCTTTAAAAAGTGAATGCTATTTATTAAAAGCCAGTAGTAAAGTTTTTCAACAAAGCGAAATAATTAATTAAAAATGGCATAAATTAAACAAATAAATAAAATAAACTGGCATATGCGTGGAAGAACGGTAATGCAGGCCCATTAATCATAGTGGGCTTGTTCATTTTGTATGTGATGATTTGGACAACTCAAACACATCGGTCCAGCCCAAGTGCTCATGAGCAGCAGACATGGTGGTTGAGATTTTGGGTACCCTTTGGTCGCGTGCAATTTTGTTCATCCTCCTTAAAATAGGGTGAACATTATCTTCTTTCATATTGGCTGAAATGGTGTATGTCCCACCCTGCAATACATTTTTTTTTTGTAAGGATGACATCATTTTTTGGTAGAATGACATCTTTTTATTATGGGACCTACACTTTTCAACCAACATGAAGGAGGGTGAACAAAATTGCACTCTAATCGTGCAATTTACCCTCAAAATTACCACTTAAAGGTGGCAGGGCTCATAAAAATTTCTTCAATGAGTAAAGCGGTGCAAACCCATCAAGGAATCACTCAGGCCTCATTTAGTTGTCAAGAAGGGATGAAAAAAGCAACCTTCCCTTAATTTTTCGAGTGTTCAGTTACTGGGAAAACAATGACACCCACAAAAATATTTTTTCTACTAGGACTCACTTTCCCTCAAAATATACATCCTGCAAAAGGGAGGGAATTACCTGTCGCGGGAAATTAAAGTTTACTACCGCTAATTGCACTTTCCTCCTCCTGCTAATATCACTTTTCGGGTGCTTAGCAAAAAAAAAAAAAAAAAAAGGCACTTTTCGGGTATAAAGAAAAAACCTTGGAACATCTGAATACTATACAACAAAATAAATATTTTGCATAAGTGTGTTATGGAGATTGGGAACATGATGAATTCATTATCGTTCGAAATTTGAATAAAATTATTGTTTGAATATTTCCTTCACATTGTTAGTATTTTTATTTAATGAATTGCTCTAAATCTTATATTGTCATTGTCATTGTCATCGAGAACTTAGAACGGACAATAGGTTCATGGGGTAATTTTCGAGGAGAGGATCACGTAGATGTTAATAGGTGATGAATAAACAGTAAAATTAATTAAGAAGGTATTGGGTCGGTAAAGGACCTTGTGGGTGTGATAAAGTACCCAATGGATATTTGGGGGATGGTAAAAGACCCTGGTGTTAGTTGTTCTTTGAACCCTAATTATGTCATAGCATGGTAATTATGTCATAGCATGGTAATCTTCATACGGTTATCTCTTCCCCTTATTATGGTCGTAGGTGAATCTGTATTTGGAAAGTATGGACTTTGTATTACTACGGAATTTTTGTAGACTAATATTTATTGTCTTTTACCATGTAGTCATATTTTGGATAAAACAAACTTCTTTTCCTTGGGGTTGACATGAGGTGGATAGCTATAGGGGTTAGCTTGTGGCTAGGAAGTGCTTGTGATAGGTGGAAGTGCATGTGTAAGGTTCTCTCTTTGTTGCCAAGTAGTGTAAGCTGCCTTGCATGCATGCATATATATATGTATAAGCTAGTTCAATAATTCTACTCTTACACCAATCCGGTTACACCCCACTTTGATTTCTAAGTTCTGACATGTGGCATCCCTCTCAATTGCTTTGACTCTCTCTCCACGTGTCAGAAATCAAAGTAGGGTATAACCCATGAGTATAACCGAATGGATGTAAGAGTAGCATTACTGCTAGTTAGCATCAGGGAACGGGGAAAGAAATGGAAGGTTGTTGCTAACATTTTATTTAGGTTCCAAGTGATGAAAGACTCGCTCTAGTTTGTTCATGGTGCTGCCGACGATGGACATCACGGATATGATTTGTTGTCAAGGTACCAGAAGTATATGATATGTGTTTTAAAACTCTGGAGTATTTCCTTTGTGGTCCTGCTTTCTATTGCTTTTGAGCTATATTCATTGAAATCTAAGAATTATTTGTTGCAGCTGTGTTATGTTGATATATATATGGGGCGGGGTGCCGTGGAACTGTTTAATATGTGACCGAGTGATTTTGTCTACTGTGCCATCGGCCCAAGAAGCCATTGAGGCTGGGTGAGGCAAGTGAGGCCGGATAACTGGTCATATATTGAGGAGGACCTGATATGACTTCGTATTATGTGGATTGTTGTTGACTCCGTGTCTCTAATTGGTTGTTGGTCTTGTTTATTTCTGAGCCGTTCCTATTCCCGTCGTATTGTATACTTTCCGGCTTCATTTACTTTTCAGGTTGGCTGCGGAAGCGAGAGTTGGACGGGATGGGCGTTGGAGCGTAGAAGTGTAGTTGGATTCATTTATCCTAAAATTGTACTCTTTTAAAGACAAGTTTGTAAATATTATTATTTTTAGAATAAGATGGTTAAGTCGTATTATGTTCTTTTCATGGACTTGTGGATCGGGTTGTTACACATACTAAGTAAATCACTAATGCGTATATACTTACGACCTCGGTGCAGGATAAACCAGAGAGGAGTGATTCAATGGGACAGATCATAGTTAGTAGTTGTTGGAGGAAAGGGTCTTGTGGAGAAGATCCTTAGAATTCCCATAAGTTAAAAGTTAGCAATTAAATGTGATTGTTCTTTACTTGAATTGCTCTTTACTTTGATCATTACTCTGTATATCTTGTTATTTGTAAATTAAGGGTCGTTGTCGATGCTGAAAGAAGGAATGGTCGAACTCGGAAGGTTTTACCCTTAGTTGCTCTGTATTTCTTTTTTATTATTTTTTTTGAAATAGTACTATAAGGGTATTTTGGTAAAGTTACATTTGAGTTCGATATGTTGTAACGTGACTCAAATTAGAAAGGCTTTTGGAATTTTAATGGCTCTAAATATGAAATCATTTTGAAAATGTCTTTTCATTTTTAAATGACGTTCCCGAAATTGGGGAATTGCCTCAATTGGATGCAAAATCGCACCATCAAAATGAGCTTTACACAGGTCTAGAATGTGAAGAACGTCCTAGAACATTATGAAAGATTTTAGAATGTTGGAGAAATTTAGAGATTTCTCTTATTTTTAGAGAGTTTGAGAAGATTCAGAAGTGTTCCAAAAAATTATAGGTACTCCACTATATGCTAGATTAATGATATGGAGAATTACAAACTTGTTCACTTCACTTCTTCTTCTTTTTTTTTTTTTTTTCATTTTCAAAAATTCTTTTCAAAATGATTCTTTCTTTTTCCAATCATATCTTACATTTCTCTCTATACTTATTACCTTCTTTTTTTTTTTTTTATCAGTTCCTACTTATTACCTCATTGTTCTCATTTCTCTCTCTATCTCTCTCTAATCATTAGCTCATTATTCTCATTTTCAAAAATCCATCCAAACACTATCTTAAAAATTCTTCTCAAAATTTTCTTTTCGAAACTCATCCAAACAAAGCCAAAACAATGTGGAGGCATAAAGAAGGGATAGATGTTTTTGAAGAAGATTTTAGAAGGGGAATGTGATCCATTGAATGAAGATGATCCTAGCCGTTCATTGTGTATAGGATGGCTATAAAATGGAAGGAATGCCTCATGTTGTAAGATAGACTTGGGAATGCACACGTGGGTGTTCACATTTACGGCATGTTCGTCGATGGTATGTAGATGGCAGATATTCTATCAAATCACTTGCTCTAAGCTGTGAGTGATACAAATTTTTTTCTTGCTTCCCTTAACCTTTTTGGCTCCAATCTTGTAGAGAGCAAAGTCCATACCCCACGTCCTGTTCCCTGTGCCAACCACTTGACTTGTCATTTTAGAATTGGATTGTCGCTCGAGTACTCTTGAGAAAATTTAATTTCTTGATTTTTTGGAATGTGTTGTTGGACTTTCATGACTTCGGCCTTAGTTATTGTTTTCCTGAAAATGAGTTTGTGACAGCCAATTATCTATAATGACAAAATTCAAAAGATCGGAATTCATCTTGTTGACGAAGACGACAATACATGGGAGATGGACCTAGTTCAATATAAGAAAAATGGTGCACGGAAGATAATCAGAAGGTGAAAAGAATTCTGCACTACTCAAGAGTTAAAAGCAAGTGATGAGATAGTGTTGTCCAAGGAAGGTGGTGGAGACCAGACATACCAAATAAGGTTCCGTAGGGCATGAGCTAAATGAGACAATTTACAGTTTATACAAATGATGAGTTTCGGGATTCAATCTTGGTCCATAATATGGTGGAAAGTGGAGTGGAAAATAGCCCAATTGCAGCGGTGAGTTTCCCCAACTGTGTGGATTGGTAAGCCAAATTCTCTTGAATCGTACTCGCGCTTGTACTACCAGTTGTGTATTACCATCTTTCCAATCCCAGAGTGACGGTTCGTAATACCGAACCATTTGAACGATGGCTTTTAGGCTCATAGTAAGCGAACTCATATGTTGCAATTGCAAAAGGGCCGGTTCGAATGTATTAACATTTTAAATTTTCAATACTCCTCGTGTATTAGCAGTTTGCTTCGGTTTTCCACTGCAACCAAATACGTCTGTACGGTCTATCGGAACGTTTATATGGATTGACTAAATTGCAAATGGGAATCAAGAAAATATTCACAAAACACTTTAGAGTTTTTCCAATTCATCAATGCGCTGCAGTTTGTTCCGGTTTTCCATTGCAACCAAATACATCTTTACGGTTTATCGGAACGTTTATATGGATTGACTGAATTGCAAATGGTAATCAAGAAAATATTCACGAAACACTTAGAGAGTTTTTCTCTGTCAAGAACAAAGAAAATAATTTCCCCAATTTTTCATCTTCCGAGGGCTCCCTCTGTTTCTGTGTATTTGATGGGTTTTCTTCTTCTTTGTCTTCTCCAGAAGACTGCACATCAGAAACCTTTGGTTGAGAAGATGTAGGAACTGCAACTTCTGAAGGTGGGGTTTGGCCTTCTGGTTGATCCATTGATTTCTCTTCTTCTGTCTACTTTCTTGATCGGTTCTTGAATGGTTTGAGTACCTTGGATGATAGCTCAAAGAAACAGAGGGAGAGAGAGAGAGAGAGAGAGAGGAGTTAGAAGGCTTCTTTCCAATTAGTATGTGTATTGTATGAGTTGTTATTCGTATTTATCAGTTGGCGCCTTGGCTTGGCGGTTAGACATGTTTGCCGTTCCGGTTTAAAAAAATAAAATAAAAACAGAAAAAGAAAAAAGTCATGTTTGCCAATTGCCATTACCCAAAAAATACACTTGGACACAAACTGAATTAGTATAAAAATACAAAACATATGATAGGGGGAGCGACTTATTAACATATTTTTATCTACACATAAAGTTATTCTATTTCTTTAGGCTACGATAACACTCAAATGCCTATTTATTTGTTTGTACAGAAATTAAAATGCAAAAAAACATGTTTTAAGGGCTTTGAGTGTTATAAGAAGTTATTACACTAAGGGCTCGTTTGGATGGGGTATTAACGGAGGACAAAAATATGAGGGGTGATAATTAATCCCGGCCCAAAATATGGAAGGGTTTGGTAAGGAAAAGTGCCGGGGTCTTATTTCTCACCTAGCCCAACCCTAATACCCTTGGTAAAATTACCCTCATGCCCCAATTAATACCCACTCCCCACGCCGCTACTGCTTCCCACCACTTGCTAGTACTGTTCTTGGGCATTTTTTTTGGTTTTGCAATTTTCTTCGGATAAAAAAATAAAGCACTTACGCGCATAATCTGTTAATTTTTTTGCACCAAATTTAACTAATAATAGAGATCTTTAATTCGATGTGAAACAATTTTAAAAATTGTGTGCGAAAATATTTTAAACTGTTGGCTTGTTGATTTGGCTTTGAATTAGTAGTTGTGTTCTTTTTAAGCCTTTGTAATTGTATCTCAAATAAATTAGTAAAATTATTTGAGATTTAAATAAAATTTCTTTTTCTTATGAGAGAGAACTTGTTCAATTTGTCCATTTGTTCATTTATTATACATGGTGTTGGGGTATAATATAAAAATTTATAAAATTTATATGTATTAAACATATTAGGTGGTAGATTCCAAAATTATTTTAAAAAACATTTACTAATTTTTTAAAAAATTAAAAAAATTAATACAATTGATTGTTATAGCTTATTTGTTGAGAAGTGTAATAAATTAATAAATTTTGTATATAGTATAAAAAACACTTAAAATATAATATAATATGGGCATGTACAAGGGCAATTTTGTCTTTTGATAATTTTTTTACATCACCTAGCCAACCTTATACCCCATTTCATGTTGACAAGCACCACATAATAAAATTGGTAGAGTAAACAATCATTTTTATGTAAATGGTAAAATCGAGATGTACGAAATGTGAAGAAGTTAAATTGTGCAACTGTGTTAAAAAATGTCAAGTTCAGCTTGCATAGTAGCCCTCCACTTCGGGTTACAAACCTATTAGCTGTAAATAAGTCTACAAGATCAAATACAACTCTGATGGTTCTATTGAACGTTATAAGGCCTGCCTCGTTGCTAAAGGCTATACTCAAGTTGAAGAAGTTGATTATTTGGAGACTTTCTCTCCCACTACCCAACACGTTTGGGAAGATTTTCAAGCCTGTTTCACTCAAGGTAATCTACGTTGAATATTTCAAATCAAACATTCTATAGGTTCACATGTTCAGGGACATGTTAGTTGCTAGTTACTACACAAAGTTGCGTGATTTTGGGGATGAGTTGGATTATTACCGCCCTTTATCCACATGCAATTGTTGTCAATGCGGTGAAGGAAGTAAGAGGACTGCACATCATAATGAGGATCGTCTTCAATGATACTTACATCGCCATTCGAGGCCAAATACTACTTCTAAAACCGGTACCCGATATTCGGGAAGCCTACAATATGGTGACCCAGGATGAAAAACAATGAGAAATTTGGAATAATTCTCTCACTGAAAATTTCTCAATTGCAGGGGCTGTGCAATTTCCTAAAGGCTCTATTTCAAACAAGTTCTCTGGTAACCCATCTTCTTTTCCTTCCAATTCCAATAATGAAGGATTATTTTCCAGATAGTGCAAAAAGGACACACATACAATTGAAACATGTTATAAATTGCATCGGTTTCCACCTAGGCACCCACGTCATGATCCCAATTTTAAACCAAAATGCAATGTCTCGGACACCAAAATCAGCAGTATGGTGCCCAATCCAATCCTAGTGTTGCACATATCGTATCTGCCAACAGTTCTACTCAATCTCTCTCAGGACTTTCCGCCGAGCAGTATCAACAGTTGACTAATGACATAGCAAATGTGCCACATTTATCCAAGGGTAATAATGATGTTTATGCAAATGTCACAGGTTTGTATGAGCATCCCTCTATTAATTTTGTTTCCTCAAATTGCTAAGTTTTAGATAGTTGTGCCACAGACCATATTGCTTCTGATTCTTCTTTATTGTTCATTCTCATCCGCCTCACGCACCTTTATTACCCACTGGTTCCGTACCCATCAATTCTACTGGCACACTCCTTTTTAACAAAGACATTGTTTTAAAAGATGTTCTTCACGTGCCTTCTTTTCGATTAAATCTTTTGCTTGCCAGTAAATAGGGATGGCATTTAGGACCGATCCGATCCGCCTCCGCCCCGGATCCGATCCGAACGGGGCGGGTATCCGTTCTAAAATTCGGATTTCGGATCGGATTCGAAGGAAAATTTTTAATTTTTTTCGGTTCGGAGTTCGATTTTGTTCATCCGCCTCGAACTCCGACCCGAACCCGACCCGAAATATTTAGTTATACATTTGTTTACTTGTATTGTTGTTTACTTGTCTGTAATTCTCGGTTTTCTTGCATCAAACGTGGTTAAAGAAATTCATTAGGCCATTACCCACGTTGCTTTGGAAACTGGATGGGTCATACCAAAATATGATATTGAAAAGCTTTAGAGTTGCAAACAAATAATAGGATCTGGTGTGTGTGTGTGTTTTTTTTTTTTTTAGGAACATGTGTCCAAAAAACATTCGGATTTTCGGAGCCAATCGGGTAATTCGATACCCATTAGGGGCGGGTTTGGGGATCCTAAAAAATCCCCCGTCAGTGATCGGAGCGGGTTCGGAGGTACATAACCCATT
>JADGMU010000163.1:0-59423 GCA_016920895.1 Vaccinium myrtillus | reverse complement strand
TGTTATGGATAAACAACCCGACAAGTAAATTTGTCACGCCCTCATTTTTATAAAAACAAAAAAATAAAGGAATTCCTTACACTTAATAAGTCAAATGATAAAATAATTCCATAAATCCTCCCAAACATTCAACTGCTCCTCCACCCTAACCCTAGGTTATGAAATTTACAATTTCCCTTGATCACATACGTTACTAGTACTTCCACAATCACTTCCGTGTAAATCGTTCATGTCACTAGAAAAGAAACTCAAACTACCCAAAACCCGTAGTCCTTCCATCGAATAACTTATCTTCCCCAATTTCTTGAAGCGCATCGCCTTATCTCAACAAATCTTTATGACTGTTTCCCAAAAAGTTTGTATATTCTCAGCGATCCCATTTAACTCTATTCCCAATTATTTTCAATGTACTTATCTCCTCAACAAACAACACTAAACACTCATAAGTTTTATCACATAGGTACTTCAAATTCTTTCACCAAATTCTCAAGTATCAACCTGACCAACCAAGCCAAACAATTTCTCAATATCTCACAACGTTCTTCACCCAACTCAATCATAATTTAGGTCTATTGGCTCGTACGTTTATTAAACTCTACAAAACACTTAGAAACCCATCCACAGTAGCTACAAGTTAAGGAATTTCGATGCTAAAAAAAATCATGACTCATAACTATAACGCTAGGCACAAAGGCCTTCCAAGTCTCTTCGTCTAACTCTTCATAACCCATGCTTTCGACTTCACCCCAACCTAACCTTTAGAACCACATTCACACCCTAGTTAACCCCATAAATCCTTTACTCAAGTGTCTCATTCACTCCACTAGCTCCTCGGATTCAAACAAGCTGAATCTCAAACCTATTAATATCATGTAATCTCATATACGCCTCCTTAACATTATCACCAATTCATCCGCACATAACCGCCTTCCACTTAGTGCTCCATCTCACTATGTTGACTTAGAAGAAAATAACTCATCTCAACTTTTTAACAACTCGTATAAGTAAGACTTCATCTCATCCTACATTCCCCGCTTGAGTCTTAAAAGACATCTTCCAGTCGTACATCATGGTATAACCAATTAGGTAATCTTAAACTACACACACCCTTCGCGGTTAGTAACATTATCACCCCAATCATCTAAGAGGAAGGACAAATAAATCTTGAAATGCACACTCCTATTCTACTTACCGCCTCACACATTTGTACACTACACATCCATACAATCAAATTCCCAAACAGTTCTAATTTCAGGTGTGCCTCACACCAGAGAATCAAACTCCAACATAAATCCGAACCATTGTCCTTGACACCTACCATCAACCATTTACATAAATCTACACACTTGAATTAAAGCCCAATGTCCCTCAAGAAGTACATCTTTACTTTATGATAAACTACAACTCATGAAATCACCATCCGAACTCGGGACTGTGGAACAACAAATACAACCAGGTTCGACCCAAACACTGCTAACCAAGATGTTTTTCAACTTCTACAAGTCTTGTTATCCCCTCTATTCTCTAATTCCTTAGTTCTCATAGATATACACATGTTTGTCTTTAGCTCGACTATTCAATAGGTTACCTCCGGCTCCCTAGTTTCAATTTCAATCAACTGTTAAAGCCCAAGTACAACATTAGCCACTAATCAAGCCCTCGTGTCCTTTTTGTATGGTCCCATTTTCAACCACAACATCAAACCCAATTTTCTCGATATATTCTCATCAAATCCAATTATCCCAAGTGGAGCGCAAACAACATCAAACAATTTTAAAGGTAAGCAAAAGTAATTCCATTGGTGTCATCTAGAAAGACAGTATCCCAGATTCCTTGTGTTCACCCATAACCTTTTGTTAAACACCACAACCTTTGTATATATTATCTTCCCTACAATATCAAACTAGCAAATCCCTAGCTATCATCCTCAATTAACGCATAATTTGTATAACAACCTCAAGTTCATCAATTTGTTTCACAACAGCTAGACTAACTCTGTACGACACTCCCACTTCAAATAATACCCTCCATCATAGCCCCAACATCACCCTTCTGCCTAGTTTTTCCCAAGTAAGTTCACCGATCATTGTAACATACAAATTTAGAGTTCTAGACTGCCAAGTACCCAAGTACGCAATAGCCCATATCGCCCCTTACACGATGCCTAACAAATCCCATCTCGCCGGTTACTCAACACTTTGTACTTCCAGCATTTCCACAACCACAGGGTAGCATTACGGATTTACACCCAAAATCTCACCGCAACATCTCACGCTTCTACTCACGCTTCTACTTAACTGTCATGTAAGCATAACACAACCACAAAATTAAATAATCCATCTATATGAATCAAAGGCGACTCAAACGCTCACATCAGGATCATAGCCAATGCACTGAGCCAAAACTACCTGTAGACACCCCGATTTTGAACCCAGGATGCGCTCGAGCATTCCCGATGATGAAATAGACCAATCGTGCATACCTCGAGGCTAAGAACAAGGCCTGAACTCACCGAACCACCCTAAACCATTCTAAACCCTCCTAGAACAACCTTAAACCAACCAAAATGACCAAAATACCCTTCAAACCATCCATAAACCTCTTCAAAATAAACCCAATCTTGCACCACCTTCTAGTACATTCAAAACCCTCTTTTTTGATATATAATATGTCCCAATCCGTTTTGAAATGAGGGAGATGTGTCTGTTTTACCAAAATGACTTGTTTTCCAGACCTTCTGAGGGTAAAATGGTCACATATTTTGATGTACAAATTATCTTGGGTTCAAACCACTTGGGTTAGAAAGTACACTCGACAAGCTTTCCAACGCTTCAAACCACGCACGAAACGGAGTTCGGTAGCACCGGGCGGCCCCACAAAGTTTTACCTTTTGAATAAGCCTTGCCAGCTCTCACCTTGAGCGCTCAAACCCAAAAATCCCACCTTGAGCGCTCAAGCCCATGGCTTTGAGCGCTCAACTCTGTTCCAGATCGGTTTTCGGAACATTTAATAATGATATTCCACTGCAAGAGGAGCGTCTACCTATGTTTTCTACTGCCTAAATACACTTCCTAGACCCTTGAACATCTCCTCAATCACCCCCCAAACCCAATTCAAAAATTAAACTCATTTCTCTCCCATTTCTCTCTCTATATAAACCTCCTCCACCCTCTTGGCTGAGGACACACACTCTCACACCCTTCATCAGACCTCTCCACTCTCTCTCATCACTTCAATCACGTTTTAGCCTCTCTCTCCTCCATAGCCACCATCCTCCATCATCTTCAACCTCCAAAATACCCAAAAACCTTCTAAAAAAAGGCCTACAATACATGGGTCTTTGAGAAACCAACTACAACAGCCCCTCTCTACTGAAATCATCCATCAATTGCAGCTCCATCATCCAAAATCCAGTAAACCCACTTGATCATGCCAAAAATGGTCATTTGAGCCCAAATACACCCCCATCCACTCAATCAATCATCCAATCAACCCTACACTCACACTCCTCTGTCCAAAATACCTTAAATCAAGCCTATATTCTAAGCCACTACTCAATCATCCATCAAAACCCCAAATTCAAGCCTTGATCAAGCCAAAAGGTAGAAAATCATGTGAGAAATCACTGTTTTGGTCTTGCTTTGAGGTAGACCAAAGGCTCATTCAAGTTCCTCATACTTGAAATGAGCCTACAAGGTCTGAAAAGTATCAAGAAAAGCATTTTATTTTGGTAGGATTGAGCGCTCAAGCCCAAGGCTCTGAGCGCTCAATCTGTTTTCTAACAGCTTACAAATCTTGTTCTGAGCAAACCATAATCATTGATTTGGGGTGGTTTGATCATCCAAAGTCATAAAATAGCAGAATTTGGCGACCTGAAGTGGCTTGAGCGCTCAAGGCCTTACCCTTGAGCGCTCAATCCACTTTGAGCGCTCAAACCCCAACAGAAAGTCAGTCACAGTGTTTCAGCCATAACTTTTTACTCCGAACTCCGTTTTGGGCGTATTATATATCAAAACGTAGATAATTTGAAGGGCTACAACTTTGTAGTTTTATGTTCTTCTCATTTCTATATCAAAACCCTCCAAAACATGCAAATAGTGTCGGAAAGACAAATAATTTTGTTCAAAATGGTGTTCTAAGTCCTATTTCTCTCTTTCATTGTTATTTTCTTTGTTTATATCATTCCACCATCGCATTGTACATTGCACAAGCATCCACCATCACTTGATTCGTATTTGAATACTTGTTTATGTGTTTTCCCATCCCCGATTCCTTATTTTTGTGAACAAATCAAATTTCAAATATTTCCAAAATCCCACAAAATGTTGAGTAGAGACCGGTTCATGGACCGGGCGAGAGGGGTGCCGTAAAACCCTTCCCTTCTCGTAACCAAACCCCCGAATCCGAGAAATCTTTGGTTTCACGATGGCTAGTAAAATCTTTTTCAACGGGCAACGAGTCATATTTTTATCGGTTTCTCGGGTTCGGACCTAAAATCCGGGTGGCGACTCAAACAATCACAATCTTTTCGAACGAAAACCGCGCCGAATCTCAGTGGGCCGTCCACACTACCAACAATACATAAACTCATTTGCTTATAACCAGACCATCAACACCCAGTAAACTATACACGACAAGCCGACCTGGAAAATACAACTGTGAAAACACCTCCTTTATCTAGTCGCCCAAACAAGTGAACCCTATCAAATCTTCCAATAAAACTCTCATGTACATTTCCCCCTTTATATAAGAAAAGACAGTCCCTACTAATACCAAGGATCATATACTCTCATTGTGATAGCGAACCGGTGGATATCTCATCACCAATAGAAATGATTTGTGACTCTCAGGTAGTTACAGAAAAAACCCAAGTACCAAGACCAACGGATACAACATGCCGAAGCTTACCAAGTCTAACCTCAATAATCGAATAGAAACACCTTTCCCAAACTCATTCCCGAATGCAATTTAAATTTTACCTCCTGCCAAGGACACATACTATTGTATTAAATAACATCCTTACCCAACCAAGTCTAATACCGAGGTTAAACATTTTTTTTTTTTTTACCAAATTCTGATGTATTTAACAATTTCACATTTCGAAGCTTAAGGGGTACTACTACAATTACCACATCCAAAATTTAAACCACAGCAATCAAGTCAATCACAAACAACAAATACCCAGTTAGCTGGGACCCCAAACCTCCGCAAATTACAACAAACAAGTCCACCGACCCCAAATAACGACAACTCTCAACAAATCACAATGATACCAAAGAAAACTTCAACATCTTCAAGTAGAGAACAATACTAAATTTATTATGCAGGTTTCTAATTTACACATCCTCATTTCCAATCGTATCAAACACCAAGCACATTGATCAAATATAGAACCATACGCTTTCAAAGTAAAGACACAATATGCTACTTTATATCGGTACTTGCTCTACCGTACGTGCTACTTTACACAACTCCACTCATCCACATGTGGTAACCGAGCGACATCAGAAGTTTGATTTGAAGTGTGCTGGCCAGTCACCCTTCAAATCAATCATCCACGTCATTCTTAAACCACAATGACAAAACAATTAAGTACACACCCAATCTCGTTACTAGTGACGTAAATTATTCCATCAATACACACCCATCATCACGTGACTAGATCTCAATCTCCAACACAAGTCCACTATGGGAATCCATTCTACGAAAAATTCATATTCAATGTCACATGGGTGGATGTATGTCACTCAAGCAAGCACACACAATGCATGTGAAAACAATGACTTTGATGACAAAACAATGCAATGGTTTTTAAGCCCCGAGACTACAAGTCTCCCCACGGTCTCTAGGTTTTCGAACCTAATGCTCTGATACCAAGTTGTCACGCCCTCATTTTTATAAAAACAAAAAAATAAAGGAATTCCTTACACTTAATAAGTCAAATGATAAAATAATTCCATAAATCCTCCCAAAGAGGTTTCCATTCAAAATGTACATCATTAATCCATTGGCAAATCAAGTATTTGGGCACCCTTGCCCCAAAGGTGAAATCAATTATTATCCCATAAGTTATTACATAAGTCCAAATTGTTAGAAGATTGAATAACCAAAAGTTACATTGTCATTTATCAAAATACAGAACTTGAGATGGAAAACTATCTTCATGCATGCATAAGCTTCACATAATGCATCACTCCACAAGCATCTGGTCTCATGCTCCATGCTGTGTACCTGGGAAAGATAGGGTGAGCTCACTAGCTCATAGGAAAACCATACTACAACCGCTAGGCATATAAATATGATGAGTGCACATGATGTGGTTTGCCAAGATAAGAGATGCTCAAAGGAACACAACGGAAGCTAAAACAAGAGATACGGAAGCTAAAACAAGAGATACGTGTCCAAGAAGTACCCACGTGTCCAAAGTGATATCAAGTGTCCAAAAAGATTTCAAGGTGTCCCATAGTACCCATTAGTTCATTAAGTTTGTCAAAATCATCAACAAGTATCACACATGTCCAAAACCGTGTCCAAGTATCCATTGTTACCAAAATACCATATGTACCTCAAAACATTTTCATTTCCAAGTACTCAACACCACCTAAGTTTCCATCTTTGTTTCACCAAAATCACCCAAGTTACTCACACAAGTTTAAAACCAAGTCCACAAGTCGAGTTTCGACAAAACACAATAAATAATCCAAAATCTCATTTCTCATTTCTTTCATTGAAGAAAAACATCATTTTCATTAGTACTAGGGATTTAATCCCTCTCCGCGGGTTCCGTAGGGCCCGTGCCTTTCTTTTGCTGGGTATTTGTAGGCCCCGCGTGCCTCTGCCGGTTCCATAGGCCCCGCGTGCCTCTCGGGGCTGGAGTTCGTAGGCCTCGCGTGCCTCTGCCGGTTCCGTAGGCCCCGCGTGCCTTTATCAAAAATTTACCAAATGATGGCATTGGTTTAAAACACCTCATTATCACAAACATCTCATTAAAACTTTCATAACAAGTCTATTTCCCAAATTTCATTTCACCAAAGTGCCATTTCTTTTGAAATGTCGCAATTTTCGCCAAAAAAGGGGCGACCAATCCAATATGCCTTGTGTCCGATACGTATAACGAATTGTCCAATAAAAACACGTGTCAAAGTCGTAGTTTAATGATTTCAAAATAATTTTTGGGGTTACCACGTTGCTATATATCAAGTATACGAAGTTCGGACGATTGGAGGTCAAACGGACGTCAAAGGGTGGCCGAAAACCACCCAGAAAACAGGGGCAGCAACATAGAAACAGGGGCAGCAGCTGCCTTGTCCAGAAAATGACAGATTTTCACCTCAAAGGTGTGGAATTTCAACCCAAAACACAAATGGGATAGTCTAGGTTCAAATTAGAGATGCCAATCAACAATTAAACATGGAGGGAGGTCAATTTCACTCCCAATTTCATCAATCAACAACCAATTTCGTATCACAAAATCAAAATGAGGAAAACCCATACAAAGAGGGAAAACATATTTTTTTCAAGAAATTGAAGCCAAGAACAAGATATGTTCAACAAATCACAAGTATATAACTAGAGAAGGTAGTAATTGTTTCCCTACCTCATGGGTTAAGCTCCAATTGTGAAGAGAAAAGAAAACCCTAGGTTTAGAAACTCCCAAACCAAAATGTGAGCTCCCGGGGCGAATCCAAGGTGACCCGAGCTCCCCACGGCGCGTAGAACGTGAAAATGGCATAGGTTCTTGAAGTGGTTGAGTGAGGAGGGGTTAACTTGAGCTTGAGAGGTGCAACAATGGAGGAGAGAGAGGAGAGAGAGAGCCGATCGGGTTGGGGAGGGAGGAGAGAGTGAAATGTTTTATTTTTTGCAAATCTTCCCCCACACACTACTAATATAATTCCCTTATTACACTACACACCCAAATGTGACTTGTGTATATAATATGTAACCACAATACTTATTTTCATAAACCAAACTTAAGTAAAGATTATAATTTTTATAATCTTTACTTTAATTTATTTATGAAAATAAGGAAGTACCCCCCATTTGGAAATAATGACATTTACAAAATTTTAAAATTCTAATCACATCAAAATCTCATCCCCCCACTTTTAGTACAAAATCGAAAACGGGCACATTTTTCTCCGAAGAAAATGGGCGAAAGATGACTTTGCCTTACTCAAAAATAACTTCCGATTATACCATTTTGATTAGAAAAATCCAAAGAACAATTACCGGGACTTTTTATCGACCAAATCGAAACTTCTCAAAAAGTGATTTTTCAAAAAGTAATTAAATTTTTCGGGTCTTTACATGCATCATGAACAAAATGCGAGTTTTCAGGATAAACATAATAGAGGAGACGAGAGAAAAAGACAAAAAGAAATTTACCAACTTGTAAATAAAACAGACAAATATTAAATTGTACTTTTAATACGTGAAGATCAAGTCAGAATTTCAATCTACTCATGGGGCATTAAGTGTTTTCCTGCAGACCATGCTATCCCATGCTGGAGAGCTATTAACCCTTCCCACGAACACAGCAGGATAAGTGATGTTTATGAGAAATATCTAAGCAAATGCACGTACTTGATGTTGAACAAAAGTGAAAAGAGTGATAAACAGTTTTCAGTGACAATTAGTCACAGCCACACAGGTACCTCGCAGTTGGAACACGAAAGCTTGAACATTAAGACATACAAATAGCTTGAATGAAACAAATATAGCAAATACAGTGTCCAATCCTTATAACCAGAGAGCATTCTTTGGACATTAAGGATTGGTGATAAATACCCTAAATTTCCTAAAGATCCCCTTTGATACAACACTATAAAATGGATCCAATAGTATATTTGAATGGTGGAACATTTGAATAAAGTCTGATTCATCAACAAATTGATATTTGAACAAATGATGTTAGTGTTTCTACTTTAATATTTTCCTCTAAAGGTGTTTTCTTCAAGAGATTCAAAACTCCATCAACAACATATGATACCATACCCGAAGCAGAGAATAGAAACTTTCCCCATGAACGATGGTTCATAGAATTTGGTATGAGAAGAAATGCAATCAAAGGGGAGTAGCGATAGGTCGTTCTCGCGTAAGGGGACTTCCCGGACGCCACTAATGAAGCAGCATCAGAAAACACGAGGTAATCAACATCTGTGTATCTGACCTCCATATGAGTGTCCTGCCATTCTCCGTAAAGAATCAAAAGAAGTCGAAGAACTGCTGAGAACAGAAGCAGAGTACGAACACCAATTGATGGCATTGCTGCAAGACAAGAGGAAAAACACATGAAATTAGCAGAGTAGTCACCTTGGAATTTGATTGCAACGGAGCCAAAAACAATATAAGATATAATAGTACCCTTGAATATTCGAACAGCAAAGACGTCCTTAATGGACCTAATCTGTCCTTTATTACTGCTGAATCTTTTATTCACCATCAGAAAAATGAGGTCTCAAGCCAAAACAAGAAATTATCATGACGAGGACAACCAATGCTATAGAGTAATGCTGGAATTCAAAAGTACTCACTACTCACATTAAAATTATCAAATGTCCAAAAGTTTTCAATTTGAGAGGTAAAAAGAACTCGATCCATCTGGGTACAGGCACGTGCATACAGAAGCCCTAGGAAAATATATGTATGCAAAGCTAATCCTCAAGTGTATGTAAAGCCTAGGCAAAGACATGCATACAGAACTATCAAATTCTTTATAGGAAACAAGTATATCTAACCATTAGAAATTTGAAGGTAGATTGTACAACTAAGGAGAGGGGTAGGTCAAAATTGACTTTAGAAGGCAGCAGTTCGAAAGGATCTTAGTTTTGATATCACGGAACACGATACCCTTAACAGGGCTAATTGGAGAAAACAGATTCATGTTGACGATCCCAATTAATTGGAACTTAAGACTTGGTTTGGTTATTTACCTTGGATCTAGATCAATTAAGCATGAAAAACCTGTGATAATTTTGATCGTAGAAGTCATTAATTGAGGTTCATCTTCGAACAGTTCATCTTCGAACAGTCAGTATAGTTACCCAAGAAAGCAAAAGAATGCGGGAGGTGGGAAAAGCAAAGAACTGGGATGTAAGACGTCTACTCAAGCAAATGAAAAATAACACCCGAACACTCTCATTTCCACCTGAACCTCAAGAAGTGATGTTTGTTTGACTTAATTCTTAAATTTGCATACATGACGAATTTTCAGCAAACATGTAAACTTTCTACATAGTACAAAAAGCAAATCCTTTCACATCTTCATAATGCAATCAACCGGACAAAAAATCACAAGCAATGCAGAATACCACAAGTAAACTTGCTCTTGGAACTCAAAAGAAAAGCTACTGTCAACCAAAAAGGAATGCTTATCAAATTGATAACCATACCCACATGCCATAAAGGAAAGGTAATTACATCTTTTTCTTTGATGAATCCTGATACTGATCCAGCTGAAAATCCTCACTGACAAGGGTAAAGAAGCTAACTACCGCGGCCTTCAACTTATTTTTTTCACATTTCAAGATGCTGTAACAATAGATATTCAACTACCATCATCTGGTTTGAGAAAAGTATAAACCAATTTCAATCAGAAAAGATAATCGGGGAGTGCTAGCTTACCGGTGACGGCAACAACGATCGGAGTTTTAGTCTTCATTTGAGCGTAGCCAGGGTTTATAAAAAAAAAACCAGCTGCCGACGAAGTCGACGGTCAAACTCGGCTTTGTCGCCCCATCAAATTGGTCCTCGGAATCTGCGATTTAGCAGAGAAAGCATGGAGAATTATATCAACACAGATCACACACTAAACCCACATGCGTCGAACATAGATGTGGCAGAGGAAGCATGGAGAAATTAACGAAATGGAAAATTTGTGTGAGAAATTGGGCAATAAACAGAGCGGAGTGAGAGTTACGGCCCATTAACCTCCAGACAAGGCCGGAGACCCGGAGCTGCATAATTAACAATAGATGCTACACACAGCAGCAGCTCCACACAACAGCTGCACAGCAAGCACCCAAACGGCGTCGTTTCGTTTAAAAAAAAAAAAATTGTGAAATCTGAAAACCACGTTCCCCTCTCCCTCTCGTTAGATACAGAGAACAGGGAGAGGGGTGAGAAGAAGGCGACGAAGATGGCCACCACCAGCACCTCGACGAAGAACACCACCCCCGGCGACGAACCACCACCATCGCGTACCACACCGATGAAAAAGACACTCCCGGCAAGAGGCGGCCTCCTTCTTCAACTCCGACGAGCTTCGAATCAGAAGGACGAGGTTCGAACCTTACACAACGGTGGTCTCTCTCTCTACTCGTTTCTGGTGATTCCTTAAATTGTAGTGGTGCTTTGGTAATTCGAAAATTATGGGTGAATCTTTTTTTGTTTGGAGAATTTGTGTTCAATTGATGAGGCTACTGTTGGGTCACAGATGCTTGCCATACAATCCCTTGCATCAGCAGGTGCACAGTATATTTCAATGCCTTTTGCATACATTGCTGTCCTCTGAAGAGGCATTCTATTCTCCCAACATATGGCTGCACGCCTGCACCTATTTTCCCAACGGCAATCTCAAAAACATGAACTGTTGATCCATCTCCAAACCCCCAGATTATACGTTCCAAGGCCATGAGCAGGAGTTTACGATGCTGTCCAAGGAATCGACCTTGAGAATCATCAGAAATTCAAATTCCAATTTATTTTGACAGGATTATGAGTGACATTATTTAGCTACTATTCTCATTAGAAGAAAAGTATGAGATTATTGAGTTAGCATTTGGCAAATATTGGGTTATGGCCAATGGATTATTGGAATTTAGCATTTTCTTTGAATCTTAATTGACTATTGCTACTACTATAATATGAGATGGAGAGTAGCTCTTGATCTGATTAGAAATTATGTGAAGAAAACACTACTTGGTAGGTAAAGTAGTACTGTCTCAAGGTGTGTATTTATTTCAGTCAATGCTTGTTGCCATGCACTTGGCATCTTTTTTAAATTTGTATTTAGTTCAGTCAATGCTTGTTGCCATGTTGCCATGCACTTGGCATCTTTTTTAAATTTGTATTTAGTTCAGTCAATGCTTGTTGCGATGCACTTGGGACCTTTTTGAAATACATGATACTTATTTTCCGTATCCGATATGTATCGGGGCATATTGGGCATCGGATATGTATCGGATACTAATACGCAACTAGTTTCTGAGTATCTGTACTTCATAGCATGAAACCTACCTCATTGTGAGTTTTATGTGCACAGGTAGACACATATATGGGTCCTTAGTACAAAAGCCAATGTTTGGGTGATGCAGACCAAGTTTTGGCATATTTTGCTATATCCAAACTTGGAGAACCTCGTATCGACAAAAAACAGATACTAATCTTGAAGGATTAAATACCGTTTTCGGGAAATGGGCATCTACAGTGGCAGCAAGATTACATGTTGGAGGCCTTTCTTGCAAGATTACAAGCCATCGGTCATTGCCATCAAACACATTAATTCTACTCATCCACTTCCTGGGCATGGAGCCAAATGTTATGTATTAGATTTGTTATAGATAGAAGAGAGGAGTATCAATGGATTGAAAAACTTCTTGTAAAGGATGTGAATCAAATTTGTCGACATATGTAACTTGCTTGTTATGATAATAAAAGTCTCAATTTTTTTATGCTGTTTGTCAATGTTGTTTGTTTGAGACGCGAGGCGTCGTGTTAGGCCATAAAGCAAGGAAATGCTGTCAAAATTTTCATAGATGAATTGCTAGTTTTCTTACTACTTTGAGCTACATTTGTTTGTTTGAGACGCAAAGCGTCGGGCTAGGCCATAAAGCAACGAAACTCTGTCAATTTTTTTTTTGATCGGCAACAAAATTTTATTATAACTCGACAAAAGGTACATCGAGGAAAGCCAAATACTTAGCACGAAGCAAAGCAAAGGCTTGAAAAAGAGGAAAATACACTCCAAGCATGGACACTTCCTGAGAGATGAGCCCACATCCCAATAAAATTGACTGCCCATGATGATTCACGCCTACGAATGGAGCAAAAGCCATCTCATGTCTGTTTAGCAAATACGTTGTGTCAAAAGTCACAACATCACCGAACTCCTTGCAAGCTGCCCTACTCCTTGCATCAGCCCAAAATACATTCCTTAGTCGACCCTTTTCATCAAATCCATAGTGAAAAAGAAGTTCGAATTGTCAGCTTTCATTCTCATAAAATAAATGTGCATCGCTTCGGCATCTCCTTCCACAAGTCGTAAATGTCGCAGCTTGTCCAAATAATTTCTGCAATCCTTCTGAAGATATGGAAGCTCACCAGGTTCCCCAGCCTCAATCTTCATTGAGTCAAAAGTCTTGCACAATTTGATCCCGGCTCTATCATTCATTTCAAGCTTTCTTTTTACATCGTTATTGAGTACCCTATTGCACTTGAAAAACCTAGCCTTCCCCGGGCTCTGCTCATGATTGTGCTCCAAATAAACCTTGTTTAACCTCCACTTTCCATTCGGGTATAGAGCAACAGTAATGTGAGCTGGACAATCAATTTTCGATTGCGGACGTGGTTTGACCGGGTTGCTAGTTTTCACCCTTGCCTTTCCAGCGTGACTGCATGAAAAAATTACATGCTTCAATTTTCCATCTTTTCCCTTTCGCGATGTTCGTGTAGCCACAACGAATCCTTTTTCTTTAGCATATTTGAAGTAATACAAATGAGCATCCTCCGATGTGTCGAATGTCATTCCCTTCTTTGGTTCCTCAACTCTATCTTCATCATTTTCTGTTGCCTCATTCCCATCCTCAATAGTATGTATCTCATCACACTCTTCGTGTTCACTGTCCCCATTCCATACCTCTTCTTCTTCTACACACTCTCTGTTTGGACGCATTGCCGATGGAACGGAATCAGGTGACATCATCTGTGGTTCAAAAACAAAGAAAACTAATTAGATACACAACACAATCATTTATGGACGTCAATAAAACCAACGAAAGCAACATTATTTCATTTAAGGAGCAATAGCAATTTTTCCCAAATCAAAAAAGTTGGATTAAAACGTCATACTGACAACTCATTCTCTCATTCGGGTGCAATGATATTCTCAAAGGGTGCTAAAATAATTCACTGAAGGTAAGATTTAGAGATCACACTGTTCTTAAAAACCCAAATTGGAACCCGAGTTTCCCAATTAGGAGTTATCTTTACGAATTGAAAATACATCTACAAAATAAAAGTATATACTTTGCTCAAGACAAATCAATATCAACAGTATAACCTAATCACGGTCACCAGTTCCACAAATTCAGCACCGAAGAACATCAAAATTAGAAATTTTTTGCAACATTGTATCAGATAGTAATCTACAAAAGAAAACAACATAAAGAGTAACCAAATTATCATTACCAGTTACAAAAATCAAACACCCAATAACCCGATTCCTGAGAAACGATCATAAGGGTATGTAAAGCACATCTAACAAATGAGAGAGAGAGAGAGAGAGAGAGAGAGAGAGAGAGAGAGAGAGAGAGAGAGAGAGAGAGAGAGAGAGAGAGAGAGCTTGGTGGCGGGTCTGCTTTGAACGACTTGTACGAATCGAAGCACTTCTTGAACGGAGGCCTCTTGTTGGTGTGGCCGGCAGTGATGGTGGTGCTCGGGTGGTGGCTTCCGGCTGGACTAGTTGCAGTGATGGTGGGGCGCGGGTGGAAGACGACTGAACTAGTTCTCTCTCTGTTTCTCTTCTCTGTATGGACGTAGACTTTGGGGGAACAATTGGGGGAAAGAGGAAAAGAGGAAGAAAAGACGCGATCTGAAAGTTTTTGGAATTTTGGGTTTTTTTTTAATAAGTAAAGTTTTTTTTTAATAAGTAAAACGGCGTCGTTTTTGGTCTTGTTGTGTAGCTGCTGTGCAGCAGTGCTGTGTGTGTAGCATTATTGCATAATTAAACACGGCCGAAGGAAGCACTGAAAACGTGTTTACAAAACACGTTTTTAGAAAGCTTGTTTACACATTTTCAAATCGGTTTAGGATTAAGTCAATTTTTTGGTTAATCCATCTTAACTTACGGTGAAAGCGTGAAACGGAAATACATTTTCATGTACTTTGGGAATAAAGTTTTAAAAACACGCGTTTTATTTAATAAAGTTAAAAAAAACCGTAAATCGGTTAATGGGCCGAAAGTTACTGTCAGCAGCCCTGTCGTCTTTACGAGAAATTTTTGGGTGCAAATAGGATAGAGGTGACGTGGTGTCCGTTCGGCACATCTGGACCGTCCAAAAATGCATCGGACGGTCCGGATTGAAATACACATTTTCTTTTCTTTTCTATTTTTTTAAAAAATTTGGACGGCACTTTCAATCTGAACCGTCAGTTTGCAACTATCAATTGCATTGTTGGTCGGCCCGGATATGCCAAGAGAGTACCCAAAATTTTCTCCGACTTTAGACACGGGGTTATTGAGGGGAGATTGTGTAATTTGTTCTCTCTTTTCTTTAACCTTTTGTACTCTATGAGAGAATATTAGGACATATCGTAATTTTTCCTCCAAAATGAAGGAAGAGCCTCCATAGTCCTCCCTATTTAGTGATCCTTGGAGACCCTTCCTCCATTTTGGAGGAAAAAGGACGGTGGGTTCCTTCAAGATTCCCCATTAAAATACAAATGTGAAAGAAAAGAGATGATATGTTCACAATTTCCTTAATATGTCATATCCATCCTCCATTTTAGAGGTTTGGAGGTGGATTGGAAATTCCCTAATAAGTATTTTAAGAATAGTAAATAGTTTGAGTCATCTAATAAATAGTTTGGATCATCTTTATATGCAAAAAAAATCAATGGAGTCTCCAAAAGGATTCGGAGATCCTATAGTGGGGAGTTGCACTACAACTCTATAGTGTAGGTCCGAGCTGTTGATTTAGTGAATCAATGGCTTGGATTTCATCTCAGTAATGGACAGCTCAGATCATGCATGTGTCGAGATGAAAGTAATATCATTGACTGCGCAATAAACAGCTCGGATGCCGCACTACACGATCCATAATCCCGTCTCCAACAGGGCTTTAGCAATACAATTTTCCCTCAGAGCATAAGTAGTTTTGGGAGTTTTGTCCCATACATCTAAAACATATCCAACTAACAAATGAGACGTAAGGATTGGACCGACCTAGAATATCGCGTTGGTTGGTTCTTACTTACACTCGGACCTTTTCTTCTTTTTCTTTTTTCCCTTGAGAAACGCACTTGAACCCTCTCTTTTTTTTCCTGAGACATGCACTCGGATCCTTTTTAAACAATACTTGCAACAGAAGTTTGAAGCACAACTGCGGACATAATTTGATTTAGATCCGTTCGATGCACGTCGGCACATATACAACTAACGGTTGCAAATATAGTTGAGTCCGAAAATTGTTTTCTTTAGAATTTCCTTTTTTTTTTTATCCCTCTCTATTTTCTACTGCCTCTTTAATTCCCGTTCAGTATTAAAAATGTATTTTCCTTGTAGCTTTCTTATTATTTAACTTAAAATATAAAAATTGAGACTCATAACTTTTAATAATGAGCCTGAGAAATAATATTTCGCAAAATAAATTCTATTAAAAAGAGAGAATTTTAGTCCTCCTGCAAAAAAAAATTCCGACACAATACATGTAGAAAATTAATTGTTATTTTACTTTACATCATTTTTCTTGATTATACATTGCTGAAATTAAATTTTTTGATTTTATTGGTTTCTACTTTCTATGAACAACCTTAGTAATTTCAAACTAGTAGTATTTCCATCTTCATCGTAGATTTACTTTGGGAATCGGACCCTTTCCAGTTCCATCGTTTTAGCTAAGGCTCTTTTCGGACCCGTTTTAATGATTGAGATAATTTATTTTTATGTTGATTGTATAAAAGCTTTCATAATACATAGATCTATGTTGACAATAATAGGTTTTGGACTCGTTTTCCAATGTTTTGAAACCTAAGTTCTATACGTAAATTTGTCAAAAAAAACCATATCAATCAATATCTAATTGAAGAATATGATTTTTAGCGTTGCTAATGTTCTCGGCGAGGTCTCTAATGCAGCTACATTTTACACTTGGTCTTGTTTTCCAATGTTTTCAATGATTTTTGAAGTTTGATTAAAGCTTCAGTTAGCTTAGCTCCTAACTCTGCTTTGTTATTTCTTCCCAAGAAAACTAAGCATCTAATACACAAATCATACCGATCATCTCTTTGACAAATGCACAAATCATGATTAACTGCTTCATTCACACTCCCAAAATATTGGTCTTCTTCCTTCTTAAGATACCAACTATAATAAGTTAAGAACCAACTACCAAGGCAGTGAGGCACTACAACTAACTAGCGGTGGATTAGCTTTATTCTTGCTGGTATAATTTATGCTGATAAAGTTGTGCTTTTTAGATTTTTCAGAGCAAAAATAGCAGTCATGGCATTTTGTGGTCTTGTTTTATACATAAAAGAAAGGACCCGGTTTCTCCGCAGTCCAACCGCAGAGAGGCATCTGCCGTTACATCCCAATCGTTAATCTTTGCATTAGATGACCCACATTTTAAGTCACCACTCCCTTTGGCAAGGTTCTCGCCGTACTTTCCTTCGGAATGCATTAGGGCGCAATCGCCGGCACGTTGGTTTGCGTAGTCTTGCGCAAATGCTGCCACTCGTCGTCCCACGTCATGGGACCCACGCCAACAGCGGATCGGGCGGAGTTGTGAGCGTCGAGGTGGGGAGTTTTGGGCATGGGAGGAATGGTGAATTGCTAAGAGAGCGAGACAAATAAGAGCCAAGGAGGTGTTATCACTTGAACCCATTTTAGTTTTTTGAATGAATAATGTATGAGATGGTCATGGAGTATTTATAAGGAACCAAATTGTGGAAAATTCTATTACGGACGTAGAACTTACGTAATACTAGAATTTTCAAGGGATTAGAAACACGTGGTTGGAAAAGAATTTGGGTACCGAGAGAGTACCCTTTCAGTATATTCGGGCCGTCAAACATTACAATTGACGGTCCGGATTAAAAATACCATCTAAATTCGTTTTAAAAAAAAAAAAAAACAAAAAGTGCATTTAATCCGGACGTTGGATGCATTTTTGGATGGTCGGATACACTGAGAGGGTACCTCGTCACCCATACCCTATTTGCACCCAAGTTTTTCTCGTGGTCTTGTCTTAGGACGTAAGGATTAATTTAGTCACATCTAAGATCTTAGATTTGATTCCCCTTACTTGCAAACTCTTGAGCCAACTAAAGGTTATGAACAGTCATTACCTTGAGGGCTCCGAAATTAGTCGAGGTGCATATAAGCTAGACCGACATCCATTATAAAAAAAAAGGATTAGAACATGTCATGCATGAAATTTGAAGTGTCGTCACCATTGGGTAAGTCAGAAAATTAATAAAGTAGGATTTACCAATTTACTCCATACATATATGCATGCATGTGTACTTTTCCCTTCAAACAAGATAGAATGTTAACCAAACTTCAGCGTTGCATTTCTGCGAAGAAAATTGAACTCTTCTCGATTCTCGAATAATAGATAGAGTTAGAGCGTTTCCTACCAAGCTCTGAAACTCTATTTTTGATGTTGGATGTGATATATCGAGAGGAGATTTTGAATTGAACTTCTATTTTCTTTAATTTTTTGTATTTTATGGAGCGACCCATCGTCTTTTTTAGAGATTTGGTCTCCAAATTTATTTTTAGGTATACCTCTATTTTGGTCATATCCCTCCGATATGTCACATCCGGCCTCTAAAATAGAGTTTTAGAGCATGGTAAGATATGCTCATACGTAAGGTCTGAAAACTCTGAACCTGCACTATAGTTTGACGGAGTTCAAGTGAACCCATGGATTCACAAATGTATTATTTTTTTTTTTTGGTATTTTTTACATATGACGTGATTTTTCATTTTACAAAATTTGATTTTTCTTTTATATTATCGGCACTGAATTATTCATTCATAGCCAAATTTAAAAAATAAAAAATTGCATTGTTAGTAGGTAGATAATAATATATAGCACAACAAAATAAAAAAAATAAAGCCCAATTAATATTTAACCAAAATAAATAAGTTAATTTATATAGAGCTTTGCATTCTTTGCTTTTTACTTCTGAACTCAAATCCTAAACCGCCCATGATATTATGGTGACAGTATCTTTTTCTTTTTTTCTTTTTTTTTTTGTCATTTGTCATTCCTATTTTATTACATGGAGGGGGAAGAGAATGAGACTCGATTCCGAAATGCAGTGTGGGGCATCCAAAAGCTCTACTGCACAGCACTTTGCTGGTGACAGCATCTTCACTTGTATACAATTTTCTTTACTTTTTAACCAACGTAGTTTTGGGATGAAGTCGTGACCCATCAACGGCATGAATCACGCTGGAGAAATTTGCTTTTATTACTTTCGTCCTCAAATCTTGTGGCCATGTTCACACAAGTTGACAAGACTATAGTGAGTCCTTGAGATGGAAAATAGTGAAGTGCCCTCGCGACATTATCCCACCCTATCTATTCATATCGAACATTTTTGTGTTAACCGCCAAAAAGTGAATGAACTTCACATAAATGTATAATGTGTTCCGAAAGCGGAGTTGGAGAAATGCCATAGGGCTTTGAGTTATCACCCATCTTATGATAGGATAAATTACTTATTTGCTCTTGTAGCACCGGGCCCTCTCCACCATACATCTCTGTGTCGGTTCGTTCTACCACCAAGTGTGTGGCTTCCAAAAAAAATAATAGTATAGATAAACAGTAAAGGTGTTGTCCTTGTACCAAACAATGCTTGATCAAGACTTCCGTTTCCAAGATATTCATAAACAAGCAGTCGTTTATCCCCCTCAATTAATGCAGCATCCATACAATTTCACAAGATTCCGTTGTCGAACAGCTAGCTGATATTGTAGCGATCTCTGCAACAAATTGACTCTTTCCTTGGTGGGATGCCACAGACCAGTACGTTGTTTGACAGCAATAACCCTCCCATCATATGATTGTCGCGGAGAAGGGTGCCAACATAGTTGAGATGTCTCTCTCGCGTTGTGATGCCTTTTTTCCAAGATCCCTTTAATCTTTGTAATTTGTTTTCAAAAATTAATAAAATCTTTCTTTTGCCGTTCAAAAAAAAAAAAAAAACAAGAGGAAAATGATTACCAGTACTAGAATTGCTCAAGAAATGAAATATCAGAGAGAAACACTGAGGTGGTAGTTCAAGCGGTTGGAGTAGCTAACATAAGGTTACTCCTCTTTCACCAGTTTTGAGTTTCGATACTTGGGACTAGATGGTTAGGAAAGGGCATTCCAATTTAACTTGTATTTCGGTAGGGGGCCTAATGATGACATGGTGAAGGATCACTATTCCCTCCCCGACCTGATCAGATATGGCTAATGTACAAGCATTCTAGATCGGGTGGGTTCCCAGGTTGATTGGAGAGCCACAATGTTGGTTCAATTTAGCCACAATACGGGTAGGTGAGAGTGTTGGAACGCCACGACAATGGAATAATTACTCTTGAGTCCAGATTTCCTACTATTGCTAATTGCTAATTTTTGATTTTTCGATCGACAAAAAACCTTTCATTAACTTTTGAAAAGGAAAAACAAAGACAAAAAGAACAAGTCGACACAAAGATCAACCCAAAAGAAAAGAACGAAAACCAAAACCCAAAAGAAAAGACCGAAGACCAAAAGAAGCAAATCTAAATTAAAAATTCATAGAAAGAGACTTCGGGGGGAAAAAGATACAAAAGGTGCATGCTCCACCAACTTTTCACAATTTCTCTGGGAGACGGCCGGGGGCCTCCGTCAACTTTTCACAATTTTCTCTAGTCATCGGGAAAATGCGTCATTGCATTTGCTTCCATTTTTATACAGCATCCCTAGTAGAACAGTGTGAATCTTTATATACTCCCTCCATTCTAAAATAAATGTCCAGTACGAAAAGTCGTGCCATTTTTCAAATCAAAAAATTGAGTACTTTTGTTTATTGTTTTTCAAACTTTTTCACACCGAATTAAAGTACTCATTGAGTACTTTAATTCGGTGCAAAACAATTTGAAACACGATACACAGAAGTACTTTTTAATTTGAAAAACGATAAGAGAGAGAGTAATGGATACTTATTTTGGAACGGAGGGAGTATATATTTTTATAATCGGATGTTCCGGCCAGCTTACACAAATTTCAACTTTGGTAAGCTAAAAAATGGGCTTAATTGTACGGATGGTCCCCAAAGTATTAGTGAAGTGTCACGTTGGTCCCCAAATTATAAACATGTCTATTGAGTCCCCAATGTTAACAATTCGCGTTTAAATGGTCCCCAGAGCTAACTCTGTCCAAATTGACTGTTAAATGCAAGGATATTTTCCGAATTTCATCTCAAACCCCACCACTTCATCTTCCACATCTAGACCCTAACAATCAAACCATCCGACAAAAATGGGGACAACAACAACAACAACAACAACAAACAGAGAAAAAATATACATGCAACCCAAAAAAAAAAGTGACTCGGTTTCTTTTCTTTTCTTTTTTTCATTCTGCGTCTTAAACTCAGTTACTACTCAATAGTCTCTAAACATCTCCAAACAAGCAAATTGTTCCGGAGAGAATCTTAACCCCCTTTTCCTTCTTTTTTTTCTTTCCTAGTAAGAATTGAAACTGCAAATCCGCATCATATCAAATGTGATTCCTTTAACGCAATTACGTGATATTCAAACTCCACTTAATCGTCCGGCTTCGAACCGCATCGAAATCATCCAGTCAACGACTCCAACGGTGAGATCCGACGACCCGATTTCAACGATGATAGCCACGACGCAATGAATGGCGCCAAATAGGGGATGAAGAGTTTGTTAAAAAATAATTGCAACAATGATGAATTTTGTGGGCTTTTGACGGTGGAGCCGGAGGCATTGGGATGTCAAGTATCGATACGACATGTACAATTTGGGATATTAAAGGGAGACGGTGGATATGGTGATTGAGACATTGGATTGTGGATTTATAGGGAAGGGAGGAGGAGGTTGGGTTAAGGTTGTGAGATTTATAAGGAAGGGAGGAGGAGGAGATTGGTATGATTTGAACCTTGTTTCACGAAATTGGGATGGGGATGAGTATTGTTAGGTTTAGAGTCAAGATGAAGTGGTGGGGTTTGAGATGAATTTTCGAAAATATCCTTGCATTTAACGGTCAATTTGGACGGAGTTAGCTCTAGGGACCATTTAAACGCAAATTGTTAACATTGGGGACTCAATAGACACGATTTATATTTTGGGGACCAAATTGACATTTCGCTAATACTTTGGGGACCATACGTACAATTAAGCCCTAGAAAATGACTACATTAGCATATCCTAGTTTTTTTTTTTTTTGTCATTCGTCATTCTTAATCTATTACATGGGGGAGGGAATGAGACTCGATCCTGGATGCAGCAAAATTCAAGAGGCATTCACCACACTCTACCAATGAGCTAGCCACCACTTGCAGCATATCCTAGTTTGATACATATGCTTTTGTTTTTCCTTTGTGGTGGAAACCAAGGGTTTTCCGCCACCATCATTGTGGGTCCTACCGTGCATTTGTTGTTGATTTGAACAGTTCATCTTGTAAAACCTGCAAAATAGTACATCTTTGCAAAAAATGAACTTGATACGACATCGCCAAGTATATCAAAATTGGAATTTTGGTTAATAACATGGATAGTCATAGACAGTTTAACTTTAAAATTGTTAACATAATCAAAGTGTCCATTTTATAAATTAAAATTATATTTTTGATATATCTATCGATGTAATTTTTCGCATGGATATACCACTCCGAAGGTGCTATAAGATGAATGGTTATTTATTGCATGTAGCAATGCTCCTAGGGGTGCAAACAAACCGAGCTGAGCCGAGCTTTGTAGAGTTCAAGCATGGCTCGTTAAGTGAACGAGCCGAAAAATAGAGCTCGAGCTCGGCTCAGTCACGAGCCGAGCCAAGCCAAGATAATTTACATAACGAGTCTCCTTAAACGGGCCGAGCCTATACAATCAAGCCGAGTTTTTACGAGCCGAGCTGAGCTTTTGCGAGCTTGTTAACTAAACGAGCCTGAAAATCGATCTCGGCTCGATTATTTATTGAGCGGAGCCAAGCCTCAACGATCGGGCCGAGCCACGAGCTGCTCGCGAGTAGCTCAGTTGTTTGCACCCCTAATTTAATTGTTCCAACTCTTATCTTTGCCTTCCATTGGTTGTCATGGTCAACCATATACTGAAACGAGTCTTCCATGGAAAACTAAAGAAAGACTTGAAGCAGCCAATTGACCTACGGTCCAGTTGGGCTTTCTGGTTTATCTCAGAAAATTCATGATTTAGAAATTTATGTCTTATCTCTTTGGTTAACAAGATTCAAAAGGTTTATCGATCCCGGAGGTGTGAACAATCAGGCTGGTTTAACTAGAGGAAAATGATTACCACTATAAGAATCGCTCAAGAAATGAATTAGAAAAACAGAGATTAGTCAAAATGCACGAAAGTTGACAGGACATCTGGCTATAAAAAAAAAAAATGATTTACAGAGACCATAGGTTGAGATTTGAGACGGAAAAACTCCAACACGCATGCATGCATGTACCTAAGAATCCGAAACTTCTGATACAATATTTTAGCATTATCAATGAATCAAGGATGCATGATATATTTATATTCAATGAATCAACCATATCCACTCACATTTGAAGTGCCGCCAATTTTGGTAAGCTAGAAAATGACTACATTAGCATATCCTAGTTTGATACATATGCTTTTGTTTTTCCCAGTGGAAACCACGGGTTTTCCGCCACCATCATTGTAGGTCTTACCGTGCGTTTGTTGTTGATTTGAACAGTTAATCTTGTAAAACCTGTAAAATAGTACATCTTTGCAAAAAATGAACTTGATACGACATCGACAAGTATATCAAAATGAGAATTTTGGTTTATAGCATGGATATTCATGGACAGTTTAACTTTAATATTTGTTAACAGAATCAAAGTGTCCATTTTATAAACTAAAATTTTGTTTTTAATATATATCAATGTCTAATCAAAATGATTTTTATAATTAAATATACTACTCTGGAGGCCTTATAAGAGGAATATTCATTATTTACTGCGTGTCACATTGCCTGCCATTGGTTGTCATGGTCAACCATATACTGAAATGAGTCTTCCATGGAAAACTAAAGAAAGACTTGAAGCACCCAATTGACCTACGGTCCTGTTGGTCTTTCTGGTTTATCTTAGAAAATTCATGATTTAGAAATTTATGTCTTATCTCTTTGGTTAACAAGATTCAAAAGGTTTATCAATACCGGAGGTGTGAACTGTGAACAATCAGGCTGGTTTAACTAGAGGAAAATGATTACTACGGAGTATTAGAATTGCTCCAGAAATGAATATTACAAAGATTAATCGAAGTGTGCAAAAGCTGGCCAGACACCTGGTAATAAAAAAAAAAACGAATCAGAGAACCATAGGTTGAGATTTGAGACTGAAAAACTCCAACACGCATGCATGCATGGACCTAAGAATCCAAAACTTCTGATAAAATATTTTAGCATTATCAAGGAATCAAGCATGCATGATATTCAGTGGGATACTATGGCGGGCGCTGGGCGTAAGACTTGAATGGTCCTTCAGCTACACATCTCCAGGAGAGGAGCCTAGGTTCGACATCAATGTAGTGAGTTCCATCGGCCATCAGATCGGCAACAACCGGTCCGAATCATCTTACGTTTTAAAAAAAAAATTACATTTAATTTAACCCCAATTTATTTGGATCATCGTCGCCGATCAGACGATTAAAGGAGCTCACTGCACGCCCCAACCCAAAAATCGTAGGGCCTTTATGGATTGAACGTGGAGATTCCCATTATAAAAAAAAACTCCAACAACCATGCACTCATGAACCTACGAATCCAAAACTTCTGATATAAGTATAGCATATCTGTATCAAGCATGCATGATGTTCAATCAAATTAAATCATACCACCGAAGTGGTAGTTCAAGTGGTTGGAGCAGCTACCATAAGGTTGCTTCTTTTCAACCAGTCTTGAGTTTCAATACTTGGGACCAGATGGTTGGAAGATGACACTCTAATTTAATAATTTGCATTTCGATAGGGGCCGGCTGACAGAACTTGTAACGTGGTGACAAATCAACATTTCCTTCCCGATCAGTTTGACTACGGCTTAAGTTAATAAGTTTGAATATTTTAGCTTGGGTGGGTGAATCCCCAGTCAATTAAGAGGCCATTGCGCTGGTTTAATCTAGCTCACCCATTTTCCTCACAAAGGATAAAGAGTTACCTTACCGTGGGTCCCACAACTTACAACAGCAAAAAAAAAAAAAAAAAATTTCAAAACCCAAAATCTCGCTCCTACCCTGTTGATCAACATTTACAGAGAAAGAGAGCGGGAAAGGGAGGCGACGTGAAATCCACCACCACTGCAAAACCCACCACCACCGGCAACGAACACAACACCAGCGAGAACACAGCAAATCCGACGAGCCTATCCTGTTGAGCGACATTTACAGAGAAAGAGAGCGGGAAAGGGAGACGACCGCGAAACCCACCACCACCGCGAAACCCACCACCACCGACAACTCCTCCCACCTCTCTCTCGTCCTCCACTTCGAAGAGCTCGTGGAGGGTCTCCTTCGAAGAGCTCGTGCTCATGCTCGTCTGATTCGCCGCGCTCTCGGTGGGGGTGTGTTCGTTGGCGGAAGTGGAGGTGGAGAGGGAGGCGGGATGCGTTGCCAACGGTGGTGGTAGCCGGTGGTGGAGAGGGAGGCGGGATCCGTTGCCGACGGTGGTGGTAGCCGGTGCTGCTGCTGCAATGTTGCCTTTCCCCCCTCTCTTTTCTCTGTAAAAGTCTAACAAAAAGGGAAGGAGCCCCGTAATTGGTTTTCTTTTTTTTTTTCCTGCTGTAAGTTGTGGGACCCAGTGATGACGTGGAGGGTGCCACGTCGGCTGTTGGAGACGGTTGGAGCCTCTTTCGTTGTACAAGTAGCCGGGTTCGTTGGGGGGTCTTCGTTTCACCAACTTTTCACAATTTTCTCTAGTCATCGAGAAACGCATCATTGTACTATTTGCCTCTATTTTCCTTCACTGAGGGGGCGTTACACTAACAAAAATTTTTTTTTTCAAAAATTGAGACAGGTTATTCTCTCACAACGCATCATCATAAAAACCGTAAAAAATCAATTTTTTTCAAAAAACCACCTTAGTGGAACACCCCCTTAGAATTCCTGGTAGAACAATCTCAAGTGTGAATCATTCCGGTTCGATCATTTACATTCTTTTTTTCCCGCAACTCGAAGTATCCGAGGGAGTTTACACGCACATCGATTGATTTTTGTAAAATCCATTTAGAGTCGAGATAAAGTCATGTATGAACTAATCCTACAAATGTTAATACTCCCCTCCGTCCCTAAATTTTGGTCTCTCGTTCTATTCTAACCAGATAAAAAACTAGTTATAACTTTAAATCGGTAATGAATTTTGTATTCAATGTAGATCTTGTTTGATAGATCTCAATTAATTTTATAAGACAATGTTTTCGAAGTCACGTAGAACAATGTAAATTACGAGATATAATCAATTGAAAAGTGGCATGAACTCCCAAAAGAAACAAATAAATTGGGACGGAGGGAGTATCACTGAATAAGTTTTGAACCAGTTTTATGCCATTTCATATAAAGCGTTCCAGCCAGATTAACGGGACCTAGGGTACTGGATATCACCCTGGAGATCACAACGGGACCGTTCATCTCCACAATAACGGTCCGGATTTAAAAGAAACTATTTTATGGAAGAGTTGCTTTAATCCAGAACGAGCAAAACACTTTTGGACGGTTCATATGTGATCTCCAACACACCGAATTCAGATTAACGATGATGCAAAACTGGTGGAGTACGGGGCAATTAACTGTACCATCCTCCTTAGGGCATAACCTCAAGGACTCTAGAGTTGCGGCAAACCCCATGAGAGTCCAATTACTCATAGGCTTCTACCGCCTCACCCAGGTCCGGGCTTCGCATGAGCGAGGGCAAAGTTTAAGTGGGTTTTGACCCACTCGAAAGTTAAATATCTGGACCACCCAAATCACTTGGATGTAAGGTCAATGGTGGACCTAGGAACTTTACTTTGGAGCACATAATTATTCATGACTTTCAAAATTTCACCTCAAGGAAAATTATACATCAAGTGAAACCTTTGTAGACTCTGGATTTGCATCAAACGACATGTTCCTATTTGGTCAGATTGATATGCAAATTAAGCTAGTACCAGGTGACTCTGCAGGCACCGTCCTGGCCTTTACGTGAGAAATCCATTTTCTTACATTTTGTTATTTGACCATTAACTACTCTTAAAATCACATGTCAAACTAAGGTTCTGTTTGGTTTCAAAAAAAAAAAACTGCAGCTGACATCCGATCAGCCAAATCGCGATGAACTAGACTTTGAATTCTTGGGGAATGTGAATGGGCAGCCATATATACTCCGAACAAATGTTTTTGCTGATGGGCATGATGACAGAGAAGAGAGAATATCCCTGTGGTTTGATCCCACAGCAGCGTTTCAAACCTATTCCATACTCTGGAACCTTAACCAAATTGTGCAAGTATTTGAGTCATACACACTGATATCCATCATGTCAATTTTCGCCCAAATTCGATGCATGTAAGTACTAGTGGCTAACTGATATTTCCAAAGGTAAAAAAGATATACAAGCATTCGATGCATGTAAGTACACACCCAGGGGTTGCCTCAGTGGTTAGGGCGAGTGTCTGACTTTAGGGGTAGTCCCTTTGGTCAGGTGTTCGATTCCCCACAGGGTGAGTACCTGTGCTAAGCGGGGGGCCGTGACTGGTGTGAGTTGCGCCAGCTCCCTCCGCTTGCGGGTAGTAGTCCTCTTGAACCAGGTGATGTTATTGGGTATTATTTGCCCAACTTGCATGTGGGGTTTTGACTTAACGCTCCTATGGGTATCTCTTGCCTAAGAAAAGAAGACGTTCCAGTCAGATTGAACTGATCTTTCAATAACTTACTGATTGATTGAACGTGCTATGGCGGTTGAGAACCCTTCTTTTATAAGGGTTGCAACTCTGTTCTCCCCTTCCTAACCTTTAACTGTATTTACTTGATGTGAAAAATGTATATTTTCCATTAATTTGCATTATTTGTAAAGAAAAGTGTGTCTGACGATATTACCATATATAGTAAGTGGAGGAGGTGGGGACAGCTCCATATGATTGGAGGTTTCCAACAACCAATCAATCTCGGCATTGCTATTCACGTTACCTTGAGTACCACTAGTCCGTATATTCTCTCTGCTCTCTAGCTGAGCTAATTTCTTTTTTCCTGTTAATTTTGAGTTGAACAAATACATGAATTTTACTTATTTCGATTTTTTCTGACATAAAACACAAGGAAAGAGATTTGTTAGCTCAAGCCTATGTTTTTAGACAATATCACCCTTCGCATGAGAAATAGTCATCCCCTCACAATACCCAGTCTATCTTTGACGAACGAGTCGAACAAGTTTAATATTTAAAACGAGTTTTAGAAGTTAATTCGTGCATGTGTTCTTTATTTGTTAGGGGAGTCAATTTCAACCGAACGAGTCGAACAAGTTGTTCTTAATATTTAAAACGAGTTTTAGAAGTTTATTCGTGCATGTGTTCTTTATTTGTTAGGGGAGTCAATTTCAACTGAAGTTTAATTGAACTGGAAACTCAACCTCCGGCAATCTCCGGCTTGGGAACCATGCAACCTCCGCCGACCAATTTCAGCTGTCCTCCGTATTTGAAAACAAAATAAAAACTAAAAAGATACTATAATAAAGAAAATTCAAATCAGAAGTTAAGTGTAATCTCACTTTTAGTTCGAACTTGAGCATGTATACATGTAAATTAAAAAACATAAGTTGGATATGGAGATTATTGCCTCACCCTAGTTGGCTCAACATCACCCTAGTTTGACCCTCTATTTTAGCATCTTTAATGCATCTCTATATCTCTGTTTCAGAGACTTGAAAGTGACGTGTTGAGAATAGATCTATCGTCCTTTTTAGAGATCTGGAGACCAAACTAAAGGTGTTAGTCTCTATATTTGGAGACCAGATCTCTAAAAAGGATGATAAGTCCCTTTAAGATTCTCTCATAAAGTACAAAAAATTGAGGAAAAGTGGGGATAAATTACAAAATCTTTCATTAATATGTCACAACTGGTCTCTGAAATAGAGATATAGAAATGCATTGAAGATGCTCTAAAGTTAATAGAAAACTCAGAATTTTTGTTTCAGCAGAACTCCTAAGATCCTACTTTATGTGTATTTGGGGTACCTCTACTGTACGTATACGTATGGAAATGATAATTTATTATTGCAGTTCATATCTCTACGAGTTTTTTGAGTTTATAATTTGTGTAAAGTTTTCAACTTTTAAGAAGCAGAAATATGGTTTTTTGCATTAATGTTGATTTTAGGTGCATTCAAGTAAAGGGGAAAGGGGCAGTAGAATGTGAGAAGTTTGCAAATACTATCGCTCTCTGTGTCCCGGTGAATGGGTAATTACAGAACCAGTACTACTTCCTCCGTTCCTTTTTAAATGTCTCATTTGGGAAATGCATATTTCTTCAAACGTAAAAAAATTTATTTCCGTATAATTTTTTTTGCACCAAATTCAAGAGCTGAGCACTTTAATTTAGTATTAAAAAATTCAGAAAAGGGAAATAATGATAATGCCAAAACCATTTTTGTTTGTGCCAAAACTGTAGCGCACAAAAGGCATGTACCTTTCACATGGTACAAGGTTCTTAAGCACTACATTTTTGGCATAAACAAAAACGGTTTTGGCATTAACACCAAATTATATAGAGAAATAATTTTTTTTTTAGAGTTTGAAAATGCACGTATTCTGATAACAGATACTTAAAAAAGGACGGATGAAGTAACATCTAATTTTGTTATATATGGACCTTTCTTTCCCCTTTTAATAGTAAGGGTTTGTGTTTTTGCAGATCGAGAGGTGGAATGAGCAAAGAGCCCTCGGTATCTTCCCAGGGCCAATTTAGGGAGAAAATGTTCTCACTTCTACCACTTTTTTTAACCTAGATATAGTTTTTAGTGGGGAAATTTGTGGGACAAGTATCATGTATGGTACGTTAGTACTAAATAAAGTTGTCCTGGTGTGATTAAAGAGAAAAATGCAATAACACCAACCGTTTTCGATACCATGATCAACAAAAATTTTACTTGGGAGTTCTTTCTCCCCGCTACCTAACAACGATAAATACGAGTACTATAACGAATTAATAGCTAGCCATTATCTTGAGTTATTACTTAGAGTACTACATTAGCCTCTTGTTACATGAGGAAATTAACATAGAACTAATCAAGGTTATGAATACCGTGCCGTACCGGCCGGTACTGGCTGGTGGTACGTACCGGTTTTGTATAAAAACGGTACCAAGAACCCTCAATACCGTACTGTGTTCAATACCGGCCGGTACCGGCCGGGTACCGGCAAATATCGGGAATACCGGCCGGTACCGGAAAAATATCGGACAGAACAGAACTGCCACCGTATTATGGCCATAACTTTTTACTCCGAACTCCGATCAAGGCAAGTTATATATCAAAATTTAAGATAATTTCAAGATCTACAACATTGTAGTTACGCACTTTTTCTAATTTGGTATCGGTGTGACCCAAAAACTATGATTTCTGAACGGGGAGATTATGCTTTTTAAAAAGGATTTGTGATGCATGGGTTCAACTTCTATCACTACCAAACATCAAATACAACAAGTATGTACTAAATATACATAGATTAAGAGGGTTTAAGGGGGTACTTTGGTTTTTAAGAAAATGGGATTGAAAATGTCATATTCTGTGACAAATTTTGTCTCTTGAACGCTCTCTCTCAATATATATATATAGCTGCGGCAAATCCGATACGGTACCCGGATTTAACCAGTACCGGTACCGTACCGTACCAATAGGAAAACCGGTACTCGAACTGATACGCTATTCAGAACCTTCGAACTAATTATAAGAGTTTGGTTACAACATAATGAAGGAAATCACACTGATACGCTATCCAGATTTGTTTCTATATATTAGAACTAAGAATTTGGCATGAAGGAAACAACCAAGTGCTTTGGATGTTTTGTTTCCTTTTATTGTACGTAATTAGGATGGATAATCGAAAATGGATAGTTTGGGCCATTAAAAATTTGCTTGATCAGCCACAAATTGTTGCTTGCTAGCAACAACATTCAATGAAGCATGCAATGAAATCTTATCTTCAAAACAGGTAATTTCGTTGGTTTTGTGTTTTCCTCACAAACACAAAACCTTGAAGAATAATACTCCCTCCGTCCCTTTTTAAATGTAGACATTTCCATTTTGGGTTGTCCCTAAATAAGTGTGTGGTTTGAAAAGTTAATGGGTAAAAGTTTGTACAATTATCATTTTGCCCTTTGAAAAGTTAGTGGATAAAGAGTTAATGGGTAAAAGTGGAGGATAATTTTGGAAAGTAGGGGTAAAAGTTGATGTGAAAAGTGTAAAGTGGAGGAAAAAGTTGATGTGAAAGGTGTAATGATGATGTTTTTTTAATAAGTTGGATTTACGAAGTAACACATTTAAAAAGGGACGGAGGGAGTAACAAATTCCCAGAAATGAAAAACAGAGAGAAGAAGTGTACCAAATCTTGTGACACATGGTTAAAATATATAAATATATAAATAAAAAAAAACTACAGACATAACTTGTCATCGTACGTGCAGAGCACATGCTTCCTTTATTTTGGACTTCTACAGTACTCCATTGGATTCCCTGCCACCGTGTGCTTTCGTTATCACTTCACATACCATGTGGCAGTAGGCTATTGGTTGTTTGGATTACCCTTTGAAGTACTAATAGGAGTAAAAAATTAGAGTCTGCGACTCTACATGCTGCAAACTTCTTCTCTCTTTTGCAGTCGAGAAAGCTTCACCACTTCCCAATGTCCCCCCACCCCCCTCTCAAACTCAGATCAAAATCTCTGGTTTTTGACAAAAAAAAAAACGTGTCACAAAGATGAAAACAGGGATAAACTCCATTGTAACAGTGTTGTGGTATCTGTTGTTGCCAGATGGTTACAGATGGATGTTAGATAAGCTGGCTGGTGGTATTTTCTGTGTAATCCGATGTAAGCCTTTGGTCGTCAAGGTCTGTCAACGGCCCAGCTTTGCTGTTGCTGGAATCCAGTGTCATTCGACCATGATTTCTCTGTATAAGATGTGTGCTCAAGATAAGGGGTAACTATCTAAACTTGATTTCTCTGTCTAATTAACTTATTTCGTGCCTGTTATGCTAGTTGATGTTGGGCTTAATAATTGTTTTTTGTTGCTTGAAGATTATGAGTTTGGTAACTACTTTTCTGACCTAAATCGAGTCGAAAATTGCTTTTCCCCCGACACACCCCCCTCCTCATCTAGTGATAGATTTTCTCGGATTTGCTCATTTTAATTATAGATAATTGGATTTTCTACTTTTAAAACAAGGGGTTCCGGTTAGAAAACGAGGGGTTCCTGTAATAATCTGAAATTTCATGAATAAAAATTTCGATTTAATAATTCGAATATTTGATTTTAATCTTTTGAATTGCAATAGTTTATTTATTTATTTATTTAAATAATTCAATTACAAATTTCATTATTCAATTGAATTATTTTTCCGCAACGTAAGTCAACACGTGCATGCCGAGTACTACACCGTTTCGCGTCTAGGAAACCCTATAACTTTTCTAGGATTTTTGACCGATATATACCAAATTTTGAAACAATTCACCAAAATATACCATTTCTCAAACTATTTTTAAAAATATGCCATGTCGCACGTTCCAAATGTGGCATCCTGTGTGGCACGCGAACCCCGTATCCCACGTGGCCTGGTCGTCCACCTAAGCAAATGCCGCATGTTGGACATGCGGCATTAGGGTTTCGAATTTTGAATACCGCAGATCAGAGAAACGTACATCATTTCAATATTCTCCCATCAGAGCTCTGCGATTTCGGCGAACTCGGGCAACTCCCACAACCGCCGCCGCCGAAAACTCTGGTACGGGGTCGCTACCTACAGTACACGGTCTCTCTCTCTCTGTGGGTTCCTCTGTAGTACAAGATCTAGTGCACTTTGATGGGTTCACACTTCACAGGTTTTACGTCTATGGGTTCACACTTCACAGGTGTGTGTTGATTGGGGTGACCCATCTGTTCCATCGGCAAAACACTCTATTCTTACCCTTATTTTAGTTTTTCTAATTATGTCATTTTTCTAAAAATTAACTAGTCAAGTAGTTGCACACTTGTTAAGCTTTCTCGATCTCCATATTGGAAAGCTTGTTGTTCTCGATCTCTGTGTTTTCCTGTGAATTGGGAGGAAGGAGAGAGGATTTAAAAAGAGAGAGCAGAAAACAGGCCCAAAACGACATCGTTTTGGGCCACAACGGTTTTTGGCATCCGTTTTTTGCTAAACTAGCAAACCACCATACCACAATACATGTGATGTATATAAACGAATTGGCCTTTTGATTGGGGTTTTTTCCTATTGAGTATATGTTTTTTGCGATACATATGCGGCAAATGTAAATATGCAAATTGGGCTTCTTCTTCTTTTTTTGGAACAGAAAATGGGCTTTTTTATTACGGCATTTTGATTACTGAATTTAGGGCCTTTTTGTATACCTATTCTAATTCATACGCAGCACATGTATATGATGGTGATTCCTAAAGAACCTTTTAGCAATGCTTGATACTGCTCTTGCTGTTTTGCTTGTACGTGGGACTTGGGAAGGATCTTAGCTCAAAAAATCAAGCATTTGATAGTTTTGACGTGATTCAAGCCGATCCTTGTTTTGATGGCAATCGATTTTTAATCATTAATTGTGCATCTCTTATGGTTGTGAAATACTAAACAGAAATATTAAGTTGGTTGAACTTGATGTTGCTCATCTAGTAAGAAGTGTGGCCCGAGGTCCAGACCCTTGGCAAGGATACTGGTGTTATAATGAGTATTGAATGATAAAATAACTAACGTTAGGTTATGTGTTACTTGATGATTTGTTCTGTGTAATCCATGGTTACCCTCTCTAGCAGTTATGTTGTCTTCTTGTATCCAACCAAATCGTGCTTAAACGTAGGTCTCTTGCATCCTTCGAGTACGATTCACACACTTGTTTTTTCTTTCGATGTTAGTGAATGTGAGAAGGTGAAATCTTGAACTAATTAGGTGCAGAAATCGCACTATAATGTAATTGACAGTGTGAATTAATCAGGATTTAAAGAATCAAGAAAATTGAGAAATTGGCAAAGTGATAACCAAGAAATTGGCAAAGGATCAAGAAAATCGAGAAATTGGTCAACATTGTTGGGATTCTAACCTATTAGGTTCCTTTAGATGAAGGCACAACTGTAGTGTGGTTTGAGCCATTGGTGTCTAATAGAAGGTAAAATAATGTTTATGTTCGAAGTGAATTCTTTTTTTGCTTTTAACTATTTTTTTCTGGTACATTTTTTATGGAATGATAGGAACAAGTGACTTCATCTTTATAGGGAAAATTGATGTATGTGTTCCCAAGGAGCAATTTGTTACACTATAGTAAAATTCTTTCCTCTTCCATAATTGTTTCAGAAGTTGGTATATTTTGTAGTTTGTAAGTGCATATTTGGGGTTGATTTGATGCTGTTTACTGCAGGTTATATATGATGGAGCTCCAAGATATACGCCAGGGGCCCATTGACGACACAGTCCTTGTGCTACAACAAGGCCATCGCTTCCGTGCGGTTTGGCAAGCCAATGTAAGTGCCAATTCCCCTTTTTAGAGTAAATATTGTGTTGCCGTGTACAAGTTTTAATAAGAATTCATAATTTCAGGGGAGGGGTCCACGCGAATCTGATACGATCACCATTCGGCGTTGCGAACGGGAGTTGCGTTCATTGGATCCTCCCCCGTCGGCTCCTATTGTAGAGTTGGTTACACAGGCAGGATTTGGTGGCCTACTGAACATGCAGTACATGCAGTTAGATCTTGCGTTGTTGACAGCACTAGTGGAGCGTTGAAGGCCAGAGACTCACACTTTTCATTTCACTTCGGCTGAGGCGACGGTGACGCTCCAAGATGTTGAAATAATAACTGGTCTCCCGGTTGATGGTAGACCGGTGACAGGGAGTACGGATTTGAATTGGGAGCAAATTGTGCGGGATCTATTGGGTCTCGAGCTTCGACATGCACCTAGACGAGGGAACAAGGTAACACTGCAATGGTTGTGGGGACACTTTAATGGACAAGTTGAAGAGATAGATACGCAAGTTCAGATTGAGCAGAAGGCACGGGGATACATTATGCAGCTAATAGGGGGCGTGTTAGTGCCCGACGAATTATCATCCCGCGTGCATTTATGCTATTTGGAACTTCTTCGGGGCCTTAGAGCTGCAGGGCAGTACAGTTGGGGTAGTGCAGGGCTAGGTTCCTTGTACAGAGGCCTATGCCATGTTTCCGAGTCAAATAGTAAAGACGCAGGAGGCTTGTTTGTCTTGCTACAAGTGTGGGCTTGGGAGAGGCTACCATATCTTGTCCCTGGACGTGTTAGGGACCGGCCCCCTCGCCAGGGAGCTGCCTTAATTGGACGGTAAATTTTTTTCATACATTCACATTGTTGCATTTACATGTATATGTCAAGTGAAATATTGAGTTATTGTATTTTCCATTTTAGAAATGCTATCACTTATTTAAGTTTGTATGGTTTCATTGCAGGTGGGATGACAAATTCCACTCCCCCGACCTAGCGACCCACGTTGTTGGCCATTATAGGCACTCGCTGGATATGCAAAAGCCTGATGAGGTTAGTAGGACGTGTTATCTTCCTCATAACACGACTTAAACACTTTTGGCTGTTGTTTCAAGTAGGCATTTATTATGGTTTTACCTTCCAAGATTGGATCCATTCTTCTTGCAATAAACTTTGAATCTCCAATAATTATGTGTGCAGGTTATTTGGCAGCCCTACAAAGACGGGTTGATTGAGTTGTTGCCCCCATTCTGCTCTACTGGGAGGAATATTTGGAGGGCAAAGGTGCCCCTTATAAATTTCAATATCATAGAGATGCATCAACCCGAGAGAGTCATGCGACAGTTTGGATATCGAGAATTGCCTCCAGAACCCTCTTGTGCTCGAGACCGTTCGCATGGTATGGAAATGAAGAAACATTCGCATAATTGGGCAGATGAGCATAGAGTACATGTAGAGAGGTGGGAAAATAGGCTCCAATACATTGTACCAGAAGGTGAGCCCGACATTGTAGGAGCATACCCCGATGAGGATAAGTACGTCACTTGGTACAAGAGAATAACCGTGCCATTTGTTAGGCGATATGGATCATGTACTACAAATGTATCTGAGGGCTTGAATGGGGTTCTTAAAGAAGCCCGACATCTACCCATAACGGCAACTGTTATGACAACATTCTACAAGTCCGTCGAGTATTTTTTGTTAGAAAAATAATTGATTTTGATTATGTTTTTATGACAAAATTGATTTCTTAAAATCTTTGATAAATAAATTTAATTTACTAAATTGATGAAATTTTCTACTTGGCAAAATTAGTGCTTCGGAACAAATATCTGTTAGCCCTCGTGTAAAACTTTCACAGTATTGTCATTTAAAAATACATATGTCCAGCTCCAAGTTATATATATATTTCATTGTTAGTTCTTGGAACATATATATACAATAGATGTACCGCTTGTACCAAATCATTATTGTTATGATTGAAATTTTCCTGCCATACCTTGTTTCTACGTGGGACTTATAAAATAAAATTTTTCCAATTGACAAATGTGCTTCATTCTTGTCTCATGCAAGAAACACTTTCACTGTTTAAACAGTAGAACAAGTGTCATGCCATTCTTTTTTAATTCTGCACGTATTTGACTTCTGGGCTGTGAAATTTAAGGCGTATGACAACCACTGAAGCTCCTCTGTTCCGTTGAATTTTGATAGCTCTGAATTTATGACAAACAAACATTGCAAATCAATTTATACAGCTGAACGGACAGAGAAGATTTTTGTTGCTCAAAAAGCAATACGGCTCAACGGACCAATTTGACTTAAGGAAGATCCGTAGCTGTGTCAAGATTTTCTTCCCAACGGCAAGTTTTCCAACGTTCGTATTTTGCAACTTTATAAGCAAAGTTTCTGCAAGATCAAGAAAAACCAAGTTACACCAGAGCAAGAGAAAATTTCAGAGTCTTAGAAATACAGAGCAATCATACTTCATTTTCATATTATTGTTTGAGAGCTTTGTGAGCAAATTTGTGTATCTACTCTTTGAGAGAGATTTATTTTCAAACACCAAAAATTCTTATCAATGTTGTATTGAGAGTTAGAAAAATTCTCAGTGAGCTACCATAGAACGGGGTTTTGTTCTGTGGGTGATTTTAGAGTTTGGGAGATAAACTCTAGCGGTTTGGCTAACTCCTCGGGAAAGTTAGCATTGCGGTTGTAAGGTTTAATCGGCACCAAAAGCTGGTTGTTGGATTAGTAAAACAGTGACTCCTTAGGCCAGTGGACTAGGCTGAGCAGTGGACAAAGCTCGGACCGAACCACTATACATCTCCGTGTGATATCTCTCTCCCTTATCTTATTTATTTTTGTGTTGTGCAAATTAATTATTTATTTGCTTTGCCAAATATTTTACTCATTCATTTAGTAATTTTTTATTTGGGCATTATTGTTAGCAACACTATTCACCCCCCCTCTAGGTTGCCTTTTGGGTAACATTTTTTTTCAAAGGTCGAAGGAGCACGCCAAAGAAAAGACAACAACCAGACTTTAAGCAAGTTTGCAATGGATAAGTTCGAACATTGGATGAACAAGGCAAGAAGACACCGTGTCGTGGAATTTAACCGCGAGTTAGGGGTGTCCGAAGTGGAGACACCAATGCATCCAACAAGCCCAGGTAAAGGGAATCACAAGCACACGATCGAGTTGGTAGAGCGAAAGTGCACTTGCGGGAAGTTTTAGCAATGGAAGATGCCGTGCTCGCACGTGATTGCAGTATGCATGAAATTGCGTGTTAATGTATTTCAATATTTCGACGACGTTTGGACGCTCGACTCAAACATTGCCATTTATGGGTCCCAACCATTTTTTCCCATTCGTGACAGAGAGTATTGGCCGCCCAACGAAGGACCAACAATCTTACCTAACCAAGATTGGACACGGGGTCGAGGGCGTCCACAAATTAAACGATTCAGAAATGAGATGGATTGGATGGAGTCACAACCATCACAAACACAAACCTGCTCATTTTGTGGACAACAAGGGCATAACAGACGAACATGTTCCCGAGTACGAGGACAACCATGAACTTCTCCAACGACCATGTAATTTCGTTTACATTGTACTTGTGTTACATGTAATCAGGCTTATCAGTAGTTCTTATTATTACTTTGTATAAAGAAGTTTTTTTTTTTCCTTTTTTTGTACTACACTTTATCCGGATTTTAATTAATTAATATATATATATATTTATATATAAGTAATTAGTATAACTTATATATTAAAAAAATTAATCAGTATAACTTAATAATTTATAAGTATAGGTAACATTAGTGGAGTTTCCCAAATGATAAAATAAAAAATTTGCTAAAATCAATAAACATACTGATTTTACCAGCTCAATTGAATATGTGAAAGTGGTTGATCTAATTTTTCAAAATTTTCAAATTGTAGGAATTTGATTTCCGAACGAAAACTTTAAAGTTTGAACTGAAAAGAACTTCACATGTTCTTGAAAACAAAAATTATTAACATAATTAATTGTACTCACTCTACACTTAACCTTTTGTTTTTTCATATTTTGAACTATAAAAAGTAGACTCTGATTATGAGTTTGAAACCTCATCTTGACGGCCATGGATGGCTTATAGCAAATTTTATTGTTTTTTTTCTTTTTTTTACTTGTGTGAATTACACCACACATTGGGTATTTTTTATTTGCCAAGTCAATATTAATGGCTCAACACGACCCATATATTTCAAATTTTTCTGTATGTATCCAAACAATTAATTCATGAATTGGGACCAAAACGTACAGTTCACCAGAATTTTTGCCAGCCCTAGTTATTGGTGACCACATATGATGATATAGAATTGAGAATGCTCACATGAGTATCAACAAATCCTGTTAAAAAATAAAAAATAAAAACATGATTGCCCACTTAAGCTTCGAACACAGGTCTTAATTTATGAAATATAGTCGAGGGTAGTCAAGTCTTAGACCATTTCAAACAAAGCCAAATGATATTACTAAAATTTGCAGCACACACATGACTAAAATGAAACATCTAATACAAATTGTCACACAAAATAAAACAAACAAATCCTCTACATTTCATCAGAATAATCAGATAGTTCCGGATCGGTTGCATATTCCTCATCATTCCAAATTGCTCTAATCAACTCCTTCCGATTACAACCATCCTTTTCAACCTCCTTCACAACATCGATAAATTTCTCCTGACGTGTAACCCGCTTTGTCATTGCCTTAATTTTCACCCGCAACCTTTCACAAACATCATTGTGGAGACATTGCAACCTTCTTCCGTTCATCATTTGCGCGGAACGCGCCTTAGGCACCTTCTGCTTGTACTGCCGACACTTGGCTTCCAACTTGTGGCACTCGACGAATAAGTTTGGCCACTCAAGTAAAGCAGCTGCATCTCTTGAGTAAGGTGTTTGGTTCCAATCTAACATAAATACAAAATCTCTGTTTGCATCGTACTGCTCCTTCGGAGTCACAAAACGTCGTCGACCACGCCGATCAAAAAAAGAAAGATCGTAGTTTAATTGAGGGTAGTTGCGATGGACTTCACGCGGATCGACACCCACCGTTGGGCTGGTCTCTGTCTTTTGCATCCTACGAATTCTATTCCCCACCACAGTTCCGTGAAAACCCGTCATTACTTGAACAGGCAAATCATCTTGGGATTTGACGCGGTGGCGGGCAAGCCAAGCATCCAAGTGCGAAGGGGGTACAGGAGCACTGTTGTCATCACTCGTCTGTCTTTCGGGTCATACTCGAGTGGGGCGAATATTGTTAAAAGGATGGGGAGGAAGACTCCAATGAACAAGCCTACCATTGAATCTGCTGTTCAAACCAACACGCTCTGCCTCTTCTTGTAATCTACGTCTACGAAATCGAATTCTTGCATCCAATTCATTTGCATTTTCGTTGACACGAGAACTCTCTCCTTGTTCTAACTTTCTTCCAAATGGAAAGTTAGGATCCATTTGGTATAAAAATCTGTGAAATACGCACACATATATATAGGGTCAACATTGTACGAATGCGGCAAACTACAGTACAATGCCGCATATGCCACATGCGGCATTGTGTTAAATACCGCAGTTCTGATATGCGGCATTTGCTTATGTGGACGGCTCGGCCACGTAGGATAGGGGGTTCGCGTGCCACGTAGAATGCCGCATTTCCCACATGCGGCATGACATATTTTTAAAAATAGTTTGAGAAATGGTATATTGATGAATTGTTTTAAAATTTGGTATATATCGGCCAAAAACCCAACTACCCCAAATCTTGTCCCCTTAATGCCAAGTTTTTCGTTTGATTTTATGTGGAATCCCATAAAATCACTTGTTCCCATTAGATAAAATCCATGTTTGCTTAAATCTCCACCCAATGCACCATTTACCATTTTGCCCATATTTTTTCTTCAAGCCACCATATCTACAACAAACAAAGATTCACGAATTCTCTTTCGCCCGTTCTGAAACTATGGAACGCACTATTTCTCCAAAAATTGCAAACCAGAATGGATTGAAGTTGGGGAGATTAAAAAATAAATAAATAAAAGAAGTAAAAACGAGGATACTCCTCAAAAACCGCATCCATGCCTCCATATATAATAATTAAAGTATTTTTCTTCTTCTTTTTTGTGTTTTTAATAAACGGATTATATATATATACAAGAAGTTTCTTATGAGGGCTCCCTCACACAAAAAAGTGCGGGAAAACAGTTGTGAGTTGTTGGATTGCGTAAAGGGCATATGATCTAATGGCTCACAACTGTTTTCCCGCATTTTTATGTGAGGGACCCCTCACAGGAGACGTAAAATCTGGAGTATAATAGAAATGTGTGATTGTCGCATGGTTGTCCCAGGGAGAAAATATTTTTCCTTTTCCTTCACTTCAACGGTTAGAAAATTCCAAAGGAAATCCTCCCTCTAATCACAATAATAAAAGCTCAATATTAGGAGATTTATTAAAATGGAAAAAAAGAAAAAAAAAAAAGAACAAAGAAGAAACCCCCATTACTGGAGTTGATCCTTGGAACCCACCATGGTAATACGTTTTGTAATTTTTTTTAAAAACTTCCATTTGGCTTTTCATGTGCAACATAGCCTGTTTTTTGGGGGCAAATGTGGAACACAGGTAACATGGGACACAAAGTTAAATTTCACGGAGGTTTGTAAAATCATAATTCGTTCCCATTACGTAAAAGTTAATTTTTATAAAATCTTTACGCAAATTATCATTTACCATTTTGACCTTCATTTTCTTTCACCCACCATTGAACAAACAAACATTGCTTTTTCCGATTGATGTCATCGTGCCGAAATTAACCATCACAACAGCAAAAAAATTACAAACCAACATATTTCTTCTTTCAAACAAAAGTCACGACAGATTCATTTTCAATTTCAAAGCGGGCAATTTTTTTTTCTCTTTCGTCAACTTCCACCATAAATTACGGCCATAATTTGACATGAAATCTAATAAACTATTACTTGATTGCCCCCCTTGTCATCAACTTGCACGACCACGTTGGTTCCGTCCTCGACTATAATCTAATGCAATTCTATCTCGAATCCCATCACGGAACAAATTCATCTTCCGATCCGTCTGCGCGAACTCTGGGGCTGACCGCATATATTCCTGGCGAATGTCACGGGTCGTTCTGTCTTCAATTACGTACGACTCATTCCCCAATTCGGCATCCTTGAAATCTTCATTTGATGGGTAATGCATGCGAATATAATTATGTAGGCCCATTGCTATAAGAATAATTTTTTTAGCCTCTTGAAAATCATATTGGCTAGCTATCTTCAAGAAACAGAATTTTTTTTTCAATACACCGAAAGCGCGTTCAACACAACTCCGTAGCGATGAGTGAACCTTGTTGAATCTTTCATTGCTATCAGTTATATGCACCCTCCTTTGCCTGAAGTCGTCCTGGTGGTACATAAAGCCCTTGTACGGAGCCATGTATCCTTTGGCATTGAGATATCCTGCATCAACTTAGTAGTACTACACTACTACTTACCTAATTCATGAGTAAAACTGAAGTCAATTCTTTTTCATACAAATACTTGTACGTTGAATGCATAACTTTTATTGACTTCAGTGGTAAATATATACCGTTCCAATTTCAAATAAGGATTATTTTTTAATCAAAAAAAATTACCTGTAGGTGGGTGGGGGTACCGATTGCCTCTTTTCGCAGTCTCCTCTTTAAAAATTTGGTAATCGTGCATTGATCCTTCATACCCACTAACAGCAAATGTAAAGCACAGATTGAAATCAGCAACAGCCAGGACATTGAACGTATACCCGAATGAAGATGTACTCTGGTCGCGCTGGAATTGTGCAACGAAGGGAGTACTGTAGTGGTGACTTTTATCTCCAAAGTGGAATGATGATCTTCCGGGTTCGAAGTTTTCATGGCCACGGAACTGGTTACTGTTTTCATGAGTGGGAACGCCGAAGTGAAAAGAAGACCTTCCCAGCTCGAAGTTCCCGTGACCGTTGAACAAACAACCGTATGTGTCACTTCGACCGCCCATGGGAGTAACGTAGTGTGCATGACTATTGATTTCGGCATCGTTTGATGAAGTGTGACCTTGGTTTGAATTGGATTTGTTATTGCCTCCAAACAACCAACTTGAGAACGACATTGGACCTAAAAAAAGACCACGTTGTGTTTGGATCAACGGGAATGAAATTACGTATTTTTTAGGGGAAAATAAAGGCTCCGAGATTGATAAAGTCCCCTACATTTTACTGCTTCTTTTCTAATTACAAATTTTGCATTTCTTACAAAAGGTTTTCGGGAATATTTTTTTGAGTAAAAAAGTGGAGGGAAATAGACGGAGACATGAAATTAATAGAGACACAAATTTTTGTCTACAGTGTTTCATGAACTTTTAAACCTACCAATTTCATCCCTAGACTATTGAGATGGTTGCAAACAAGTCCACTACATAAAAGTTGCTCTGTCAATAAACGGTTCCATCACATGTCTGCTTGTACGGTAAATAGAGGCCGAAACAAAAAATTTACTTTCCAAATGAGATGTTGTTCATTTCCCAAAATATTGATCGAAACATTGAGAGTCGTATTTGTTGTTTGTTTAGTGGGAGTTATTGTGATGTACGTCCTCTGCTATTGAGTACCGTGGTGCAAATTTGCTTGTACTCCAAGATCGATCTCTCTTTCTCTAATTTGTTCAGTTTAATTTCTGGAATTCTATGTGATGGAATGGTCTCTTCATGAGGAAAGAAGATCCTAAATTCAATTTTTAGTGGAGTTTTACAGGGCAAATTCATCAATGGAAGACAATTTTCAGGATTTTTTTTTCCTTTCAGGAAGACAATAATCAGATTTATGTGAATTTACTAATACGAATTGGAAAATATTTCTTTAAAAAAATAGAAAGAAGAGAATTTGAAGTGAGAGGACCAAAATTGCTATTACCTAAAAAGAAAGAAGAGAATTAGAGATGGGTTTTTGCCACCACAAAAAACACAGGTTACCAACAGTACACATATCCACAAGAAGAATTAAGAAGACAAACAGTTATGAAATTAAAATCATGCAAAATTAAGGAAAAACTTACGATGACCACAGAAGCCTACTCCACAGTTTAAACCGGTCCGAAAAAGTGAGCATACCAAACACGCAAATTGTACTGTCAAACAAGCCAAACCGACATAAAAACAGTATCACACAACATTACCAAATGTAGAGAGCATAGAGTATTCAAATTCGAAACACTTAACATAATAAAAATAAAAGTTTGTTAGTCTTCGTCATAAGTGGGTGGTGGGAATCTAGGGTGCTGCCGATCCTTGCCCCTGCCACGGTGGTGTTCCTCAATAGCGGCGAGATTCTCATAATATAACCATTGATGCCGTTCTGCATCCGTATCGCACGCGAGGAACATTCCCACCTTCCGGATCTTCTCCAAATGCCGGAAAGCCCACCACCGCAGCTCCTGTATTTCCGGCTTATGCATGTCACGGAAAACCGGCAAGAGTTTCACGCGTCGCACGGCCTCTGCTCGCTGCCCCTTCTCACAGTCTTGGTTGTTTTTCTCTCACAGTTTGGAGGAGGTCGTTAATGGAGTCCGACAAATCGGCCTTGCTTGCGGAACTCTTACGAGTGCTTACGTGCGAGCCACCCCCCCGGATTTCAACCGCTTGTTTGGGGTTTGAAAAGGGTCCTCCATGCCAATTGGGTTAGTTCCATCACTCTCCAATTCCCAAGAATCCTCCGATCGTACATCGTCCATTCTTTCCTGCTATGTACGTCAGTGACGGCTCTAGAAATTTTTGACTAGGGTGTTCAAAAATTACCTTAATTCTACTAGTTCTATTAACTAGTCATACATACCCCCAAATTTTTATGGAGTATACTTGTGTGAATAATGCAACCAAATAATGCGAAAATACGTAAGATGTCACAATTACATGTTTTCCCTGCGAATTTTATATTTTAGGCCAAGAAAAATTAAATCGACACATAAGAATATTAGTTTTTATTGTAGAAAGTTGTTTGGCGAATAGGTTCCCATGGATTTTTTTTTTTAAATATGCTCTTATTTTTGGAAATATAGAGCACGAATCGATACCAATAGATACTTTTTGTCTCTAGTTTTATTTATTTATTATTATTATCATTAAGAGTGTGTGCTTTAGTTTGAGCTCATACAATGTGTTAAATTGTGAATTTTCTAGATTGATGGATGTTCACAGTGTAAGACTAAGTGTTCAGACAAACACGAGATAAAATTATTACGTGTAATATAAAATATAGAGGTCATGTTCGTTTTTCAGTTTAGTTTTAGTTTTAGTTTTGATGACATCATCATTTCTCTCTCTATCTCTCTTCACTCAATACATTTGTTGACATCATGAAAACTAAACTAAACTATCTAACCAAACACAAAAATAAAAGAGTTTAAGTTGTTCAATTGACGTCTACGAGAAGCTATAGAGTCTCCTATGACTTATAATTTGGTTGTTTACATTCGATTGGTTTGTGGGTTGATTTTGGGGCTAGTTGTTCAAATTTTTGGGTTAGGTGATCAAATATTTATGCTTAGGGTGTTCAAATATTTTTAGGTTTTGTGTTAAAAAGGCCTAAACTCAAAGAAAACTAAAAATATTACATATATTTTAACAAAACAAAATATTTTTGGGTGGTAATTGACAACCCAAAGCCTCATGTATTTTTGGGTGGTAAGCTCCCTCTTCCAATTGACACGCTCCATCCTTATTCCGCTGCAAATAGCAAGGGGAAAAAAAAACAAAAACAAAGAAACACAAACACAGACATGCAGCAATATGTCACATAAGAAGAGAAGGGAATGTACAATACCTTTTTTTGAAGGATAAAAACTTTATTAATCTTGAAAAGAAAACGGAATGTAAACAATTATGGTACGACTTTTAATCAATGTTTGCAATCTTCAACTTGCAGGCAGCAAACAAAGCAAATATTGTGAAATGTTGTGGGGTTTGTAATAGACAAGTGGGCAGTGTACCTTATTCGAATGCAAAGATTTTTTGAGATTTGGTTGAGGGAGTTGTAAGGAAGCAAACAAAGCAAATACCACAGTTTTTTTCTCATAAAGCACATGCCATTCCAAAAAAGAAAGAAAAAAGTACACGACAAACAATTAGATTCCTGGAAAAGGTTACCAAATGGGAACAATAATTGGGTGCAAGATAGGTTTCATCAGCTTTGTGTAATGTGAACATGACCTATGGTGGTACAAGTGTGCATTTAAAGTGAAATATTCACTTATTGGAAAGTACCCATTTGAAGCAAAATGCATAGGACACCGACAAAAGTACCCATTTCTTAACTGTTTGTAAATTTACAGTGTAAAAGAATTTTTTTTCCTTCTTCACACTGGCCGATTGAAAAAAAAAAACCCCCAATTGATACAAACAAGATCTATGAGGCATGATTGCATGGATATACAACTCAAATAGCAAGCATTGCCACAGGAATTAAGCGCATCATTAACTACATACTTAAATAACTTAACCATGGCTGAACCATGGTCCAAAGGCATAGTACATGAAGCACTCCTAGGTGTATGCATGTATTCCAAAGGCATTGTTCCATGACTAAGCCTCATCATTCCACCCGTTGGCCCGTGGCCCGCCCGAAGCCTAAGCCCGTCGGGTTTGGTCGAAGTTTTGTGGTTTATGGATTCTGACCGATAAGATTTAATCCAAAGAGATAAAATTATGGCTGAATTTTTTTAATAAAGTTCAAAATAAACCAATAAACTAAGTTTATTTTGGTTTATTTTCTATTCAAAAACATTAACTTTTGACCATAATTTTATACTTTGATTCCGAATCCAAAACCACGAAATAAAAAAATTGAATAAAGACAAAACGGAAAAAACCAAAAACCTTTACTTTTTTGCCAAATCACCCCTCATGGCAGCTATTGGTTTAATAAGTTTAATTAGGCTAACATCATTGCCAAATTCCTCATCTGGGTAGATTTTGAGGCAGGAACCAGTAGCCTTTGTTACTCTTGTGCTATGACTTGAACTCCCAATTGAACTCCGTTCCCCTTTCAACTATCATTTTCCTTTTTATTAAGGACAAAACACATTTTCCATCCAAATTTTTTTACAGAATTTGTTAACCATTTGTTTTAATGAACTGATGAAAGAAGAGAGAGGGTAATATGGGTATTTCGTACACCTACAACAATGAAGCTGACTGAGGGTTTCATTCTGTCGATCAAACCAAAGCTAGGGTTTTTCAGCGAAGAGATTTCCTGAGGAAGAGAGGTTTTCAGCTCCATTGGTCACCAAAGCTACAGTTTTAAGGATGGCATGGATCTTGATAGCTCCCATTGGAAAAAAAAAACTGACTTGTAAGTATTGAGCAACACATTTTTATTCCAAAACCCCACTTTTTCGGGATTGAATGAGTTGGAAATAAATTATTTTATACTGCAATTGACCTACCTTATAATAATCCACTTTGTATATAATAATTTTACCATTTATACTGCAAAAATCTGTGCTCACAACGCTACCATAATTTCTATCTTTATTGATGCCTTCTTTTGCTTTTGGGAGGGTTGTTAATGCTTTTTTTTTTTTTTTTTTGTGGTACTGGTGCCTTTTTTTGATTGTGATTGTTATGGCTGAACCTATATATAGCTAGTGACGCCCTTTTTTTTTTCCTTGCGGTACTGCTACAACAAGATAATTATGCCATTGTTTTGCTTCTTATTGTTATGGTTGAACCTTTGGATGTCTATTGATGCATTTTTTTTTGGCTTCTGATTGTGAATTCTTATTATGAGCTGTATGGAACTGATAAAAAGACAAATATAGCCTTGGGACTAACTTTTTTCATCCATCAAGTGGATGGAAAACGTTATTTGTCCTTAATAAAGAAGAAAATGATAGTTGAAGGGGGAAAATAGTTCAATTGGTAGTTGAAGGGGGAAGTAAAAAAAAATTGATAGTTTAAGGGGCAAGTAGATATTTAACCCCCTGTTTTTCAACTCTTTAGATAAGGGATTGAACTTCTTCTAATTATGTGAATGCTCTTCCTTGATTACAGGGACAACTCGATCTACTAGAGAGATGGTAAAGCACGAATCACAACCTCAGTATTCATCTTCCATGTCGACATGACATAGCCATGAAACACCCTCCGAGTAAATATCATGGATGTTGACGTTATAGAGTGATCCGCCTTAAAAAAAATTAATAGAAATTTATGCCTTGATTATCATATGCTCTCAATGCTAGCTAGAACGTGGTTCTCTTTTCATATCTCAATAGTATGAGCGCTATCAAACATCCCTCTCGTCAAGCCCGTTGGTACTTGGTTAGCATCGCGCGTGCATCACACGTGCCCGGTGTTATTCAAAGAAATGAAGGATATAACAAGTGCCTTGGCTGTTCTGTTTCCTTTTATTGTAATCAGGATGGATAATCGATAGTTCTGGCCATTAAAAAATTTCTTAATCAACCACAAATTGTCACTTGCTAGCAACAACATTCAATGAAGCATGTAATGAAATCTTAAATCTGTCTCTCATTCGACTCAAAAAAGCTTCAGCCAAAGAAGAATGAATGCCATAACATGCTTGTTTTTACGAAGTAGATGTATAGTTCCTTGCTGTTTTCCTCAGAAACACAAAACCTTGAAGAAGAATAGTAACAAATTCCAAGAAATGAAAAACAGAGAGAAGACGTATACCAAATCTTGTGACACATGGTTAAAATTAACTTAAAATACACACACAAAAAAAACCTACAAACTTAAACCAACAATACTCCATTGGATTCCCTGCCACTGTTTGCTTTCCTAGACTTCACATACTATGTGGCAGTAGGCTATTAGTTGTTTGGATTACCATTTGAAGTACTGATTACTATTTGAATGTAAAACTTCTTCTCTTTTTTTTTTTTTTTTTTGATAGGGAAAAGAAATTTATTAACTCATAACACAAAGTACAAAGTTAAAGTCTGCATGCTGCAAAAAACCCTCATCTCTAACCACGTGGAGGAAAAACCGAATTTTGCAGTCGAGACAAAAACCCCCCTATGTCCCCCAACACCAAAACCCTAAACCAGAAACCACCCCACACCCTGGTTCTTTGACAAAAGAACCCATGTCACAAAGATGAAAACAAGGATGATTATTTACCCAAAAAAAAAAAACAGCGATGATTATGTCAAAGAAAAACAGGATAAACTCCATTGATGAATATGCCCCCCCAAACTCTCAAAATCTCGGTTCTTTGACAAAAGAACGTGTCACAAAGATGAAAACAAGGATGATTATTTACCCAACCGAAAAAAACTTTTATGTCAAAGAAAACAGGATAAACTCCATTGATGAATATGATGTATTGATTCCGTGTTGGCGGTTTGGGTTCTTGGAACCGAGTTTCCACTTTTTGGACCCCACCACATGATGTATTGATTGGCGTGTTCGTTTGGGTTCTTGGAACCGAGTTTCCACTTTTTTCTCGTGGACCCCACCATGATGTATTGATTTTCTCTCCAGCTAATTCTTAGAAATGTTGCTCTACTTCATATTTTGTGCAAGACGAGTCCGTGGGATCCACTTCCAAGACCTACACAAATGATCCAAGTTGTGCATTAGTTTTAAATTTATTCTTTCAGTCATTCAGGAAAAAAATCAGGTTAATCTTATAATTTTAAGTACTTGATCCAGTTGTCTAACTTTATTCCAAACTTCTGTCAAAATTTAGGATCCTAAATTGTGAATGAATAATTAGAAGACGGATCAACCACTATTAAATTTTCAAATGAGCTGATTTTTGAGGAGTGACTCGAAAAATTATCTAAAAAATTAATGAACGGCTCGGATCATTTGTGTGGGGCTTTAAAGTGGACCACATGGACTCGTCTCGCACAATATATGAAATAGAGTAGCATTTCCAAAAATGGGTTGGAGAGAGAAACTCAATGCACCATGTGGGGGCCCACAAAAAGTGAAAACTTGGTTCCAAGAACCCAAACCGAACACAAGGTTCCCCAAATTCTCTCTCCTCTCTACATATACGTGCTGATATAGACGAAACCCGACTAAACTGACCTAACCTGATCGACCCGAAAACTGCGGTTTCAATGAATCTTCAAATTGGGTGCAGGTGGTGTTTTCTTCAACCCAAGAGTATTGGGTTGGGTGACGGACCGAAATCAAACCTGACCCGATCCGACCCGTGCACATCCCTTCATACCATAATAGTGTTACAGTATCTGTTGCCAAATGGTTACAGATGGATGTTTGATAAGCTGGTTGGTGGTATTTTCAGTGTAATCCGATGTAAGCTTTTGGTTGTCAAGGTCTATCAACGGCCCAGCTTTGCTATTGTTGGAATCCAGTGTCATTCAACCGTGATTTCTCTGTATAAAATGCCAAAAGGACATTCATAAAAATAGTTGAAGAATTAGAAACCATTTACGGATGGCAAATTGGGAAGAGTAACGCAATAACTTGTTCCTAATCTTTTGGCAATGTTTATACACTTATTGCGTGGATTCACAAATGATGAGATATAGGAACGTTTCCAACACTCAGGGGAAACTGTGAGTCGCCAAATCCACAAGGTGTTGAGGTGTTTGAGGAGATTCAACTACGATAAGCCCAAGCCGACAAGAAGTCAGGATGACCCGCACCCCTACCTGGACCGGCGACCGTCTGGAGTGCTGCATAGGGACCAGAGGTGGAAGGTGACTTGGAGGTGCTATGGTCTGACTAAGGTGACCGTGGAGAAGGAAAGCATGCTGAGGGCATATTACTCCTGGATGTTCTGAAGGAAGTTGACAGGATGTTGGAGATGACTAGAACCTAACAATAGCTAGGTTTTTAAATAAATTGTAATATAAGGTTGCTTAGTATGGGCTTGTGGTATGCATGGGAAGTTATAATTTTGTTGTAATATGTATAAACTTTGGTTGCAAGCAGACCTCTAAAGTCTGTCGGTTGGTAATGGTACCTACACAACTAGTAGTACTCCCTCCGTTCCTTTTTAAATGTCTTATTTAGGAAATGCATATTTTTTCGGATATAAAAAAATTATTCCCATAGAATTTTTTTTGCACCAAATTGGAGTGCTTAGCACTTTAATTTAGTATTAAAAATTCAAAAAACTATGTAGAGAAATAATTTTTTTTGGAGTTTGAAAATACACGTATTTTGATAGCGAATGCTTAAAGAGGGCCGGAGGTGGAATGAGCAAAGAGCCCTCGGTATCTTCCCAGTGCCAATTTAGGGAGAAAATGTTCTCACTTCTACCTTTTGTTAACCTAGAGATATAGTTTAGTGGGGAAATTTGTGGGACAAGTATCATGTATGGTATGTTAATACTAAATAAAGTTGTCTACATCTCCTCAAGCATATGAAGCATAGCTATCTACATCTTTTGGAAACAAAAGGAGAAATTTTCGTATGGTCAGAAGACCCGTGGAAGTATTTCCGCCCAAAACACGCAAAATACCCATCCTATCCTAGCCCCAGAACAACAAGCTCCCCAATCCGAGGGTAAAATCGTCCAAATTGGACCCAAATTGGCTAAAATCCCCAAATGACTCAAGCCTCTTTATAGACCTTCAGGTCTAGGAACTTTTGCTAATAATGTATGTGGAGGAACAGTAGCAGTGCAAACAGGGAATTTCAATATTATCAGTTACACAACAGGTTTCTATTTCACAAGTTTTAACAGTGAATTTCACACTCAACTTAATGGGTTGTGAGTCTCTGAATAGCATATCTCAATAGAAAATAGGAGGAAGGCCACAAAACTTAGCAAGCTATCATTGGTATGAGTAAACACCAACGTAGCCAAAATGCAGCTGGTTTTGTGTCCTCAAGAACACGCTCGGTGTCACATTGATCCTTCAAAATTTCAATTTGAATGTACTTTAGCCCACCTTTTAAGAGTTGTCAAAAATGGAAACGTAAAATTCCCAAAACCAAGTACTTCGCCAATGTCTGAGCTGAGTGTCACTTGGGTTTCCGAAGTATTCGTGTAATGGTCCTTTTCTTGCAAATGGATATGATCGCAAGGTGGCCCCAAGTTCTAGTCAATTCAAATTGAGGTGAGCTGAACTTTCGCTTTCAAAACGGTATACCATTCCGTTCTTGATTGCATTTTTTTGTAATCAGGATGAATATTGTAATCAGAATGGATAATCGAGAATCGATAGTTCGGGCCATTAAAAATTTGCTTGATCAGCCACAAATTGTCGCTTGCTAGCAACAACATTCAATGAAGCATGCAATGAAATCTTATCTTCTTTGCTGTTTTCCTCGAAAACACAAAACCTTGAAGAATCCCAGAAATGAAAAGGCAGAGAGAAGACGTATACCAAATCTTGTGACACATAAACCAACAGTACTCCATTGGATTCCCTGCCACCTTGTGCTTTCCTTATCACTTCACATTCTATGTGGCAGTAGGCTATTGGTTGTTTGGATTACCCTTTCAAGTACTAATAGGAGCAAAAAATAAGAGTCTGCATGCTGCAGACTTCTTTTCTCCTTTGCAGTCGAGAAAGCTTGGCCACTTCCCAATGTCCCCCCACCCCTCCTTCTTAAACTCAGATCAAAATCTCTCGTTCTTTGACAAAAAAAATCCATTGAATACGCCTCTCACTCTCTCCCCTTTTCTCGTTGAATCCATGGAAGAACCTTGGCCCTCACATTCTCTCTCCTCTCTACATATACGTGCTGATATAGACGAAACCCAACTAAACCTGCATAACCCGACTGATCCGAAAACTGCTGTTTCGATGAATCTTCGGTTTGGGCATGGGTGGTGTTTTCTTCAACCTGAAAGTATCAGGTCAGGTGACGAGTCGAGATCAAACTTGACCCGATCCAATCCGTGCACACCCGTTCATACCGTAACAGTGTTACGGTATCTGTTGCCAGATGGTTACAGAATGTTTGATAAGCTGGATGGTGGTATTTTCAGTGTAATCCAATATAAGCCTTTGGTTGTCAAGGCCGGTCAACGGCCCAACTTTGCTATTGCTGGAATTCAGTATCATTCGACCGTGATTTCTCTGTATAAAAGTTGTGTGCCCAAGATAACCACTGATTTCTCTGTATAAAAGTTGTGTGCCCAAGATAACCACTGGAGGTAACTATCCGACCTTGATTTCCCTGTGTAATTAACTTGCTTTTGTACCTGTTACGCTAGTTGATGTTGGGCTTAGTAATTGTTTTTTGCCGCTTTAATCATCAAGTTGATTATGAGTTTAGTAACTATCACGACCTGAAAAATTCATACGGTTACTTTTCAAAAATGTTATTGGATAAACCGAGACTGGGGTTAGGCTCGAAATAATTTATTCGGGCCATGGTAAAAATTTTAGAATTTTCTCTGGTGGAATCTGGACTGCACGGTCAGAACTGGGCTTGTTTTTGCGGCCACGCGGAGTCCCAGCCGCCTGCTAGAAGTGGAAATTTCCTTATATGGGAGTGGATCCCACCCCACCCCCCATAATTCACGTCTCTCTTTCATCTCTTTGTTTTCTTTTTCTTTTCTCTTTTGTTTCTTTCCGCCTTTTTCTCCTCCTTTCTTTTTGCAAATTGCCCAGTGGCTCCAACAAATTCCCCCCAGGCCCCGCCCCTGACTTTTGTGTTTTTTACGGTTTTACCTCTCCTCCCTTTCTTTTTTCTTTTTTATCTTTTTAATAAGCTCTAATATCTTGTTTCTCTTTTTAAATTATTTAATTATTTAATATATTGTTTCTCTAATATCTTTTAATTCTCTTTCTTTATATATATTTCAATTCATTTATTTAATTATTTATTTATCTTTTTCTTTTTCTCTTTATTACAGGGGATGGATCCATGTATGCGAAAGCATATGATAGTCAGGATTGTTGATATGACGGATCCATCTCACAGCAGAGCAGTGTTCGAGCCCCATAGAGGTCGACCTGCGGGAAAAGCTGAGCAAAGTGGACGACGCATACCTTCTTGTACAGAAGCGTCTACTTCATCATCTAGGGCTGCATTTACATGTGGTGTTTGTTGGTCGGAATCCTGGACTCTATGACACATGGGAAGAGGCCAGTGATCAGGTCAACGAATTTAGGAATGCAAAATACAGATCTTTCAACACTAGAGAGGGAGAGGGAGGAGGTTGACTACATTCAACATTTACCTGAGGCATTTCAGCATGTTCCACACTAAAGATGTCAAAGCTGATGGTCATTGTGGATTCAGGGCGATAGCCGCGCAAATCGGGTACACTGAGGAGGGTTGGGCTCAAGTACGACATGATCTTATTCAAGAAATTCATCAGAATAAGGATCTCTACGATGTGCTTTATCCACAACAGAATTTGGCAGATGAGCTACTACAGTCACTGAACTATTTCCTACTTACGGCTCCACAGGCAAATTGGATGGACTGTATAAGTTTGGGGGTAGTCATTGCATCAGCGTACAAAATTGTACTACATACATTTGATGAGAATTTGGAGGTTGTTATACTCACTTGTCCCTGAGATCCCCTCCAGTTCCAGTCCAACAACGCAGAGAAATAGCTATTGCCCGTATTAGCAATCACTTCGTGCAACATTTTTTGCACCATCATCACCCTGTACCACCCATTCCAATATGATGGTGGGAGTATGCGTCGGATGAAGCTAAAGGATGGGCTTTTAGTTATAACATATGTCTTGATTTGTGGTTCCACATACTAGGCTATGCGCCTGGACCACAATTTGGAGGCAATATCGATTAGACTTAATTGTCAAACGTGATTGTAATATTTATTCATTTTTAAACGTGATTGTAATATTATTCATTTTAAACGATTGTTTTTTTATTTTTATTTTTTTATTTTTTATTCTTTGTTAAAATTAATTAACTAATTAAAATAATATAAAGTCAAATTTAAATGTAAATGTAAAAAAATAATTTACTTGCAAATATAATTTGAGTAAACCAAATTAAATAAGTAATTAAATAAATAAAGTTAAAATGGTAAATGAAATAAATAAAATTCAAATAACATATGTTTAATTTGTCCTCTTTATTTGGTAAAGTAATTGGGGCGAAAAAAAAAAAGTAATTGCGACGAAAAGGGGAGGGCAGTTGGGGGAAACGGGGGTGGGGTCGGGTTGGGGATTTTTTTTGTGTGTGTGTGTGGGGGGGGGGGGGTCGCAAAGTAGGTCTCTTCTTTTCCTCTCTCTTGTCCCTCTGTCCCCCTCACCTGACTACTCCCTACTTCTCCCTCATCCGGCCTCTCTCTCTCTCTCTCTCTCTCTCTCTCTCTCTCTCTCTCCTCCTCCCTTTCTCTTTTGTTCACTTTTTTTTTAATGGCAAAAAAGATTTTATTAATCTTTGGAAACAAATTACAAAGATTAAAAGGATCCGAGGAAAAGGCATCCCAATGCAAGGAGACATCCCAACAAGGTTGGCACCCTCCAAGCGATGATCATATGCCGACCCGCACCCAAGGGGAAATAACAGGGTTAACAGGAAGTCAACCAATAGAAAGAAACAATTGCAACATCAATGAAGAGAAACAGACTTAGATCAAACTCCAACCAGCATTAGACAGCATCCATGGCACCTGGGCATACTCCTATAAGAAAAACAACACCAGCAGCCAGCACCAACAGCACTTGGGTAAACTCCTATAGGAATAACAACAGCAGAAGCCAACACCGGCAGCTTTCAACACCATCAGACAGCACCACCCATCTCTCTTTCTTTCTCCATCACGGCTTCCATCTATGCCACCACCACCATCACTGCCCAATCATCACCATCTCTCTCTCCCTCTCGGCCTCTCATTTCCACTCTCAGTATCTCTCTCGCGAAGCACACATATATAGGTTTGTGTTTGTTGTTTTTACAATATATGTATATATATATATATATATATATATATATATATACACTCCTTATCTAGTCCGGGAGTCCCGGATCCGGGACTCCACCTTCCCGATATTTTTTGACGATCAGGATCAATGTGTTCAAAGCTTTTCCAAGGCCACGCTGAAATCTTCAAAAAAATACCGGGAAGGGCTTGATCCAGCGGTTTTCGCAAAACCAAATGTGCGTTTTTGCGAAAACCGCTTGATCAAGCCCTTCCCGGTATTTTTTTGAAGATTTCCCAGCCTTGGAAAACACCTTTTGAACACATTGACGGCTCGATTTCAAAAACAATTGGGAAAAGCATCAAACGCTTCGTCCGGGAAATCCGGATCCTTGGAGATCGCTGGTGTATATATATATATATATATATATATATACACCGAGCTTCAATCCAAACTCCCCGACCTTCTTAAGTTACGGACCTCCACCTTCCCAATGTTTTTTTGAAAATCGGAATCACCTTTTTTGTAGCTTGAAAACACATCTTCCGGTATTTTTTTTTGCCAAATCTTCGCGTTGGACCTTGAAAACACCTTTTAAACACATCTAACGTTCGGATCGTGAAATTTGGTCCGGAAAGTCGAAAATGCCCTATGTCCGTAACTTAAGAAGTTAAGGGAGTTTGGAGGTGAAGTGGACTGTATATATATATATATATATAATGTTCACCTAAGGATCCCTAACCAAAATTTGGTAATTTCCTTTTCAACTTTCGGATCAAATTTTGATCCAAATTTTTTTTTGACGATCCGAAATTAAAATGCATTTTCCAAGGTTTCTTCAAAACAAAATACTACTGGATCAAGCCCTTTACCGGTATTTTTTTTGAAGATTTTCCAAATGGACCTTGAAAATGCATTTTAAAACATTGAGCGGTGGATCGAAAATCCAAAAATTTGATTTGCAAAGTTGAAAAAGGGGAGGTCCACCAATTTTTTAATGAGGGATCCTCATTAGATCAAGACTCTATATATATATATATATATAGGGTTTGCTTCACATCCGGACTTTTAATTTCCACCTTCCAATGATCCAAATTTTTTTGACGATCGATCCGTCCAATGTGTGTTGAAGGTGTTTTCAAGGTCGCGAAAAATCTTCAAAAAACAATACGGAAGGGCTTGATCCAAGTAGTTTTCGCAAAAATATATATTTACATTTTTTGCGAAAACTGGTTGGATCAAGCCCTTCCCGGTATTTTTTTTTGAAGATTTTTCACGTGGACCCTTGAAAACACCTTCTGAAAACATTGGACGGATCAGATTTTCCAAAAATAATTTGCAACACAAAAAAACCCCATTTTTTCCTTATTTTCGGGAGTGTAGACTAGAAATTTTCCCTATATATATATATATATATAGAGACCGGTTCCCCTCACACTTAAAAAAACACATAAAAAAAACACTACACTCTTCCAGGCCCCCTTGTGATGTTCTGAACTGTTGATCTTGTTTAAATGAGTAAAATAAAAGGTCCTGCAAAATTTCAGCTCAATCGGATATCGGTAAGTGCTTGATCCAAATGATTTTAAAAACACTAGTTCATGTCACAGTTTTTGCAAAACTATTTGGATCAAGAACTTACCGATATCCGATTAAGTTGAATTTTTGCAGGACTCCCTATTTTACTCATTTAAACAAGATCAACGGTTCAGAACGTCACAGTGGGGCCCGAAACAAAATCGTGTGTTTTTTTATGTGTTTTTTTAAGTGTGAGGGGAACCGGCCCCATATATATATATATAAGTAGTTGAATATTATTGTTGTAATTTTTAGTGGATAATAGTCTGTTTATTGGAAAATACTGATTTTAAGTAAAAAGGGATATAATTGGTAGAAATTATATTTTTGGACTATAAATAATACTTTTTAGAGTAATTATGTTATTTATTAAATTAAATCGTGATTTTTGGGGAAAAAATCATGTTATTTACTGGAAAATAATATTGTTGGTGAAAGTAGTGATTTTTAGTAGAAATAACATTTTCGGAGTGAGTATGTTATTTAATATTTTTAAAAAAATGATTTTTGTGAATTTTATTGATTTATTGGAAGAATAAATCGATTTAAAGAGAAATATAATTTTTATAGTATTTGTAGAGTTAGATAGAATTTCTTAAATAAACATAATATTATTTAACTAAATCTTCTGTTACTGGTTTTACTTGAAGAGCTTATGGCTTTTAACGATTTTTAGTTATCACGGAAATACGCCACGACATTAGGATAAGTCAGTAAACTAGAAGCGTCTAAGTGGTTCCAGAGGAGTATTAATTATAGTTGATTTGTCACTAAACAGGTCCGAGTGGCAACCGTTAGATTCCCCCGAACCGCGCGTACTAGCTTTGGTTCACGCTACAGAGGTGAGAATTACGAATATACTTTGTTTGCATAAGTATGGTTTTAAAAAATGCTGCATACGTGATTATGTGTTTAAAAGCATTGAAACCTCCCCTGGTAATTTATTAAAATTGGACGGCTTGCAAGGAAGCATCACTTTTAATTAAAATGGAATTATTTTTGACATTTGAGATATTGGATACTAAATTGTGATTATTGCTTAAAGAGAAGCAGTTCAAGCATGAGATTCATTGTGCTTATGGTATTGAAACATTTGAACGTTGAGTTGGCCATTTAAAGAGGAATATTGCCGGGTATCCTAGGGACTTGATATCATTTCCTGCATTCTTGGACTAACTACCAAACAATGCCGGTGTTCCGTTCATGAAAGATGTTAAGAGATACTTCTCCCCTGCTCTATTATTAAAAGGGTATGGAATTCTTAAAAGGTTTTTGTATGCCGAATTGTGAAAACTTAGTATATCGTAATTCTCTCTTAATTTTTTTGTGTTTATGAAACATTTAAGGTCGTGGATAAATAATGGGCTAGCCTGCGTAGCCTTACCTGCTGTTGACGTTGCTGTTTTTTTTGGTATTGTAATAAAGTTTATAAAAGGTTTGTATTCGGTGCGGCCTAAGTAGTGCCCACAAGTTTGTAATATTATAAGCCTACGGGTGAATTGTAGTACTATCACCTATGTCAGCTCTGGAGTAGTGTGAATTAAGTTTTTAAGCTTAAGGGCATCCACAGTGGGCTTTCAAAATGGCTCATTGGTGAGGCTTCTAAAATTTATCTAGCCATGTGCTCAAGTATTACCTTCAATGGGCTCCCTATACAAACTCCTAAGGGTGGCTCATAAATTTGGCTCATAGCACAATAGTTAAATTAAGGTAGCCTTCTAGCTAACTCCAAGTGGGGGCCAAAGTCTTTAAAAAAAATTAGTATGAAATCTTTGAAAAAGTTGCCGTTGGAAAAAGTTGCTCCTAATTTTTTTTCACAAAATAGAGAATGTTATTGCTAGCCCATTGTGTGCACATATCATCTCTAAATTTAGCAAGCTCTATGAGTGAAAAGTGGACCCGATTATGCTTTATGTATGCAGACACCTTATGATACAACTTAGGAGCAATTTTTAGGGAGGCCATTGTGGATGCCCTAACGCTTCCGCATTTCTCGATAAAGAAACTTATTATTTTAGAAAAAAGATTACAATGTAAAAAGATGGCCTTGGGTGAAAGATGGCCTTGGGTGACTTC
>JADGMU010000162.1:0-44784 GCA_016920895.1 Vaccinium myrtillus | reverse complement strand
TTCTAGAACACCCTACTTGTTCATATTAATTCAAAGGCAATTGATAATAAGTTTGTTAATCTTTAAGTGAAAATTACATGAGAAGGTGAAGAAACATAGTTTCTATCAAGTGCAATATGAAATAATGAAATTACGGTTATTTTCATTTCTTTTGGGTGATAAGAAATCTTGGTTGTTCAATGTTGTTATTAAGTTAAGTTGTGATTGTATATGTGCGCTAATATCTTTTTATCCTATGTCGCCTTGTTTGATAACCCAGAACACTTAAAAATGAATTCATTAAGTAATAAGTAATTAAGTAGGTTTGATAACCACATTTTACATTACTTAAAAGATTAAATGGCTCTTAAAATGTAAGCTAAAATGTTGTCAAAAATTAAGTAGCTCGAGCAACTTAATTTTGACTGAATTTATGAATTTATTCTACCCTCCACCACTACCTTCACACCACCATCACCACCACTCACACCACCATACCACTCTTCCACTCCTACCACCACTGCTGTCACTATACCACCACCACCTCGCCACTTCCACCACAACTACACTCCTGACACCACCATAACCACCACTCCCACCACCACTCCACCACTCCTACCACCACCATCACTCTTTCATTCCTACCACTATCGCCACCACCACCACCACCACCGACACCCCCACTCCACCATTACCACCACTCCACCTCCACCACCACTTCCCACAACTACCACCACCACTGCCACCGCTGCCACCCCACCACCACCACCACCACCACCACTCCCACCACCATTCCGCCAATACACCACCACCACCAATCTGCCACTCCCACCACTACTACCACCACCACTGACACCACCACTACTACTCTGCCACTCTCACCACCACTGTCACCATCGTCACCACCACCACTGCCGCCACGACACCACCACGAGCCCACCACTCCACAATTACAACCACTACTCAACAATCACAACCACCACCACTGCTGTACTACCATCTTGTCAATATTCCGAATATTTTTATTATTTTAATAAATGTACGTTTTTTTTTATTGATTTCATTTTTGTATTTCAATATGAATATACAAAAATGAAGGGCAAAGTAAGAAAATTAGTGAATTTAATACCACCATTGCTATACCACCGTCTTACCCATATTCTGCATATTTTTATTATTTTGATAAATGTACGTTCTTTTTTCATTTATGCACTCCAGTATGAATTTATGAAAGGCAAAATAAGAAAATTAGTGATTTTAATACCTCAACTCCTTATACAGATCAAACAACTTATTTATTTCTATGCTTAAGATTCAGTACATATCAAACAACTTATTAGCTTAATGAATTTAGCATTCAAATTTCAGTACTTAATTTTTCAGTTTTCAAATTTCAGCTTTCAACTTTATCAAACATCTATCTTTGAGTCTGAAATGTAATTGTCAATTTTAGCTTTTTAATTTAAAAAAAATTATACTTTAGTCAGAATCATCTGCTGAAGTCCTAATCGAGTCCTCATCAATTGCTGGTGGAAAATTTACTTCTTTTTTCAGGCAGCCGATGGTAAAAAGTGTTTAATTAATAAATAAAATTAACCTTTATTTTTAAGATTAACTTAATCAAATGGCGACCGGAGTCGCATGGCTTCTGTGAGTCCCATTTCAAAAAAAAAAAAACTCAAAGATTTGAATGATAATTTAGGAATGGTAACGGGTGGGGTTTGCATTGGGGTTGTTCCTTCCAAACCTGATCTGCAAATTCCATGCTCACCTTTATACCCGTACGGCTGTACCTATACCCAGTTGGGGATACTTGAAAGTCATCAAATCCATATCTATTTGAATAACGAGTGCTACAAGTATTACCCAATACTCAATTAAATTTAGAAAAAGAGAAAAATACACGACAAAAAAAGTTATAAAATATTAAGAGATCGAAATAGTCATTAAATAAATATATATATCCAAATATAACAATATCATGTCTAAAATTTCATACCTATTAGTACTAACTGTACTATAGTACTAAGGCATTAACACGACGTCCAAAATAAAAGTACAAAAAAAAAACATCATAAAGCAATCTACATAATTATAAAAATGAAGTCAATGCAACACAGATACATAAGTAACTAAGTGACTAGTACAAAATAAAAAAAGGATCATTTGTTAGTGACTAATGTAAGACAAATATAATTGTCCAAGAGAGACGTATATATAATGAGGAACGGGTATGATGGTGTGGTACGAATATTTGGATGCGGGGATAGTAAAATCATACCCACTCCCGGTATTAGAGCTTGCCAAATTAGGTAAAATAGAGAAGTTGGGCCCAAATTTCATCTGCAACAGGTGCACTGAATGGTATTCAGTTTGCAATTTGAATGGCAATTCAATTGCATGGTTAGTTGCCCTATTGAATGGAGAGGCTCCCCCTTACTATCATATAAGAGGGTCCTTGCCTCTTGTTTCAACACACCTAAAATCATCATTCTCGTTCTATAGTTTTTTGTTCCGTTTTAAAGAGAGAGTTTAGACATAGCTCGTTTGACAGGACAATCCGCTAGGTGTTACCGATTGATCGTTTGTAGCCACTGTATCCTTTGAGGCGAACGTCGATCAACCCATCAAACACATGTGGTGAGGCGACGAATTTGCTTTAAGGAAGACCGTGTGAAACATGGGTCCTGGCTTGTTTTTGTGTTTCTGATTTTTCCATTTCTTAATTTCCATAATTTGTTAAATTCAAAACTGTTTTTCCACATAATTTTCCTACAACTATAACTATAACTATAACTACAACTACAACTATAACTATACATCTCCATTTCCATCCCCATTGGAGTTGCTCTAAGATTATGAATTCTACATGCAACTGGAATTAACGGAGCCTCAGCCATCTGAGTTGTTCATTTGGTATGGCTCTAAACGCAAACAATTAACGGATATATTTACGTTGCGGGCCAGGATGGAGCCTCAATCTTACTTTAGTATGTATATTTAAAAAAAAAATGGACAACAATATAAATAGTTATTGACTTTCAAAAAATCAAAATAAAATACCACATGTCATAACTCATAAGCATGTATCAATGTATCACAGCCACTGGACCTCGCTTGACACACTGTTTTTCTTTCTTTGATTTGCTGTTATGTTTCTTTTTTCTTTTTTTTTTGTGTGTGTTGTTCTAAAAGCACCTTAAATATACAAACAGAGTTACATAAAAGACAAAGTTTGAAGTTTGCTTTTTCTTAATTTAGACCTCAAATTTCATCTAGACACCCATTAAATTTGGCTTTCAAGTTTTTTTTTTTTTTTGCCCACTTTTTTTAGATAAAAACTAGAGTAAATACCTTCAATATAACAAAAGAGGACAATAAAAAATAAAAATAAAAAGGAAAAGGCTACACTATACATCTCCTATTTGAGTGTGTATGATACACACCACTATAAAAATTACAAATTTTTTTATAAAATTTACAAGACACCAAAATGTCACGAATCATATTGCTGAAAAGTTACGAAAAACTAGAAAATGTTACGATTGCCAATGAGGTGGCACAATCTGGATCATACAATAGGTGCATATAGTACACACCTTTTAATGAGTGTATATTGTAGCCATTTCCTAAAAAAAAAAAGGGTTTTGTTAACTTCTGTCCTTTAGGCGGAGGACAATAGGCAAGTAATGACAAACAAGTTTGGATATCAATACGCATTTCACAGATATCAATATACTTTCACGGATATCAATGCACTTTTCTCCAATATCGATACACTTTTTACACATTATCCTCTGTCCTAAGGGTTGAAGTTAGCATTTTCTGTATACAAAAATCTACTGGTGGCCAGACTCTATATATAATTTGGGGATGGTTTTTTTGTTTTTAACATCATAGTATCATTTAAATTGGTGGCCGTTACCACCACTACTTGTCTCCACTTGCTCCATCCTTGTTTGCAGAGAAATCAATAACTACATTTTTTATTTTGAACGGCGAAGAATAAATTTCATTCAACTTAATTAGAGAGAGGTACAATGAAAAGGGTACAGAGAGGAAAACATCATAGCTAAGGGAGGGGCCAAAAAAATTGGCGCACTCAAGAAGATAATCATATGAAACTCTAGGACCCATGAAGTTGGCAAGGCACCAACAGATTAAGGGAACAAACCCTTCAATTTGCAACCAACAGACAGAAAAAAACATATGGTAAATATATCTAGATAGAATCCAACACACATTGGAGCCTAAAGATATAATCTTCCACTGATTATTTACCCCTCCCGCTTCCATCATCCTCCTTCGTTTTAACCCATAGAGCAACCCTGGTTTTAATGAGATCAGTGATGTCTTCCCAGTCAGGAGTTACCGCTTCAAAAATGAGAGCATTCCTCTTATTCCGTATGGTCCACATGACTGCCAAAGGGATGCAGTCCCAAATAATATTTTTCGCAGATTTCATATTCCAGTTGTTCCACCAATTAAAGAAGTAAATCCACCACTGATTTTGGTGTCGCCCATTGAACACCCCACCAAAGCAATATTTTTGTCTATACAATCCAAACAAAATCACAATGAAGCAGTAGATGGTTTAGAGTTTCCAAACTTGAGATACAGAATTTGCAATTGGTTTCTCCTACGTTCTGAATCATACCAATCCTAAATAAAAATTCTGAAGTTTTGATTCTTCCAAGGTGAACCAACCATCCAAAACATTGAACACAATAAGGCGCCACATTTCTCCATATGAGATAATAAGCTGAATTAATTATGATAGCATTTGGTCTAGCAAGTTCATAGAAAGATTTTACCGTGAACACATTTGAATTGCAAGCAGACCAGACAAGTGTATCCTTTGCTCCACTGTTTGCTGCAACACCAAATTCATCAAGAAGTTGATAGAGTTCAGCTAGCATAACCTCCTCCCAATCATACAATCTCCTTCTAAATTGCAAGTCCCAATGGTCTGCATCATCTCTTCTTGCCAGCACTTGACTAAGAAGTTCATCTTTTGAGTTGACAACTCTAAACAGTGAGGGGTACGCTTCAGCAAGACAAGGGTTTCCAAGCCAAACATCTTTCCAGAAAAGAATAGATGATCGTTGTTTTATGCAAGACAGCGGAAATAATAATTGTGCTTTAAGGTGGACCATGCACTTTAAAATTTTCAAGCCAGACCGGATCAATAGTTGGAGAAAACATTCCTATATTTATTGAATAATTTTGCCGATCAAAAAAAAAAGTTGGAGAAAACCAAACCAAACCAATTTTTCGGAAGGTTTTTTCGGTTTCACCGGTTTTTTGTTTCACTTCTAATGAATTATAAGGCCATTTTTTATTTCAACCAAGCTACATATATATTTTTAATTATAACTCAGGTTAACTAGGTCATATGATCCTTTATGTAGTAAAAAACTCTTTTTCTAGGGTGGTATTTCCCATAATTTAACCGTACGTACGAAGAAAATGAGGTATAATCTTATAGTTATGTCACGTTGCTATTGAATTTTGGACAATATTTATCGTATCTTCGTATGGGATCGATACAAAAGGAACAATTCAAGAATTCTACAAACCATACAGTTTTTTTTTTTTATCCGCACAAAATAATATAGTTCACATACAGAAAAAATAAGTCATGTAAGAAGGTTGATTCGAACACCATTATTTACTGGAGAAAAAAATTTGGACAGCCAATGATGTTGGTGCAAGACCAGATAGAAACAGGAAAAAATATTCGTACACTATTAGATTCTTGGATCCGTCCCAAACGCAACACGACCCGAACATAACACGAAATATTTGGTGAGTTTAAAAATATTGTGAGAATTCATAAATAAAATTTTGATACATAATACGAAATTTCTTATTGCCCACCCCCTAAATTAAATCATGCAAGCCCCCGATAAATTTTTAATCAAAAAATGTATAAAAAAAAAGTATTGTTTTGAAAAATGTTGTTTAGAAAAATTTTCCGAATACCAAATATAGTACATTTTTGTCATGGTTCAATTTCCATTACATTTACGTTGGACACACGCAAGATAGGAACATGCATGGAAACGAGTCGCGAAACGCTATTCCTTCAACCGCTAGGAGTAGGACTATATAGCGCGTAATTAATGGTACCGGTTAAGAATTTTTACTACATTTCTTTTCTTGATTTTATTAACATGAAATGACAAAAACGGCCTTGATACGCGTAAAAAGTGAATCTTTAAATAATGATAGTTTGGTAATTTTAGCAAAATATGAATGTAAGAGCATACAAAATGAGTGCATGTATCATCTCCCCAACTAGTATATATATATGATATACGGCCGAGATATAGGCCTCATTTGGGTAAAAAAACCATTGTGGTTTATTTTTCGTCTTTATTCACAAAACTTTAAGTTTGACTAATAATTTTATACTTTTTAGATTTCTCTCGTAGAGAGGAGCCAAGAAACCACAACAAATCGACCGAAAACTAACAAATGCAAAAAAAAATTGAATAAGGACAAAACCAAAAAAACCAAAAAACCACCAAAAAACCAGTTTTTTCAATTCACCCAAAGGAGGCCATAGTTCACACTTCACACAGCCGACTTTCCTTTCTGACCTACCATTATAAAAACCTATTCTTGGTCTTACTTCACTTAACGTTCTTCACCTTCGACTTCGAAATTCATGAGTCTCACGGCTGGTGTTGGTTCGACTTATTTTGGTGACGGCTACGGTTTCGATACGGCCCATACGGGTATGGCTATGGCTATGGCTATGGCTACGGCTACGGCTACGGAGGTGGCGTCTACGGGGCTGGCGGATGTGGTGGTGCAGGTTTGAACAAGGGTGATTTCTGCGCTCCAGATCGGAGATCGGTTCAGAGAAAGTTTAAAGAGGTTTCTTGGACAAAACCAAAACCGGGTTGCTTCAAACTCAACACGGACGGGGCATCAAAAGGGAACCCGGGAGCTTCGTCTTGTGGCGGCATCATTCGGGACAGCGAAGGTAAATGGATTTACGGGTTTCACCGCGATATGGGGTACGCTTCGAGTCTAAAAGCGGAACTCTGGGCTCTTCGGGACGGATTGGTAATCGCTGCGCATGTGGGTTTTCTGGAAAATAAACTTGAAGTGGAGGTCGACGCCACAGCAGTATTGAAGCTTATAGATGACAGAGATCATGATAACATTCATGGCGATCTTAAGAAGGTGGTCGCAGATTGTAGGCTGCTTCTGGAAAAACTCGGTTCGACAACGCCAAATCATGTGTATCGTGAGGCCAATCAATGTGCAGACATCTTGGCAAACGTTCACGATGTCGATGAGGGTATCAGTCTAGATGGATTGACTGTTTACATTCACGAGGGCGATGAGGAGGGTATCAGTCTAGATGGATTGACGGTTTTTGAAAATGCTCCGAGTTGTGTCGAGGATAAGAGGTTAGCGGATGCATCTGGGGTGGTTTATCGTAGGATTTTGTCCGAGTAGATGCGTGGGGGATCAGAGGATGGATATCAAGAAATTTAAATGTGTTTAATTTGTGTACAAAGCTGAAGACAATTATGCGTGCATGTACATGACAGAAATATGTTGATTGTTGTTCATTAAATGAGAAGTGAATAAAATCTTTATTGTTTTCAATGCTATTATTAAGTTAATTTGTGCTTGAATCGTTGTGAAATTAATATCTCTGTGCTTGAAATCTTGACTGTTTGATGACCAGATCTCCGGGTTTTCTTGCACGTACTTCTTGAAGTTATAACAATCGAACATACGAGATCCAAGGTTTTCAATATTTGGCCTCTGTAAAATTCGAACTTGTAACCTGATGAAAAAAAAAAAGAAGTGTCCACTTAGCCAAGCTCTGTGGGTTGTAACTTAACTTAACAATAGTTGCATAATCCATCTATCGTAAGTGCATTATAAATTTTTTGTACATTTGATATTTTTTGAACGGTAAATTTTTTATTAATCTTTGAAAACAGATTGCAAAAATTAAAGGGAACCAAACGCGAAAAGCATCACATTTTTGGACATTTGATGGCTTCCGAATCCGTAGCTGTAGCCTCCATAATATTTCGGACCAACGCCTGCCGTGAGACTCATGAACTTCGGAAGATTAATCAAGAACGTTGAGTAAACTACGACCTAAAATATTTGAGTGTTAGGGTTTGTGCAAATGGAAGGCCAGAAAGGAAAGACGGCTGTATTAACTATTGATACATGCACGCATTTTTTATTCTCTTGCACTCCTTTTTTGCTCGCGCTTACGTAAAATTACCAAACTATCATCATTTTTAGATTCACTTTTCATGTTTACCAAGGTCATTTTTGTCATTTCACGCGAATAGAAACCAGAAAAGAAATGCACGAGGACAAATTCTTAACCCTTATCAGTAATTACGCGCTGTGATGATAACACGCTATGTAGTCCAAGACTCCCCATGCAGGCATGTTGCTTCTTGGAAATTATTTCAATCGGTCAGAACTGCAAATGGTGTATGGCCGTGGGTCCTACTAGTGGCGGCTCCAGAAAATCATAGAAAGATGTTCCAAAATATTTACGATGTACTATCTCTAAAGCACAACTATAAATGAATATATTTTATCCATAAATATCAGTAATGCCATTCAAGGAAAAACAAAATACACAAAACATTACAATCACAATAGATGTGGGCTAGTTTTTGGGCTGGGTGTTCAATTTTCTTTGATTTTTTTTTTGAAGGCAATGCGTTTAACAATTTTCTTTGATTTGGGTGTTCAAGAGTGTGAAAATTGGGTGTTCAAATCAAGCTAAATTAAAATTACGACATATTTTATTCCATAATTTTTTTTAGGGTGTTCAAGTGACCACCCTTTTGCAAAGGGTGGAGCCGCCTCCGTCCCACATAAAGCCAATTGAAATTCGACCATGACAAAAACAAAATTCTGAACAAAATATTTCATTCACCTTCTCATTTAATGAAACTGTTTTGAAAGTTTTTCTAAACAGAATTCTTTATGAAATTGAGTCGTTTATTTTGATTGAAAATTTATCGGGCTTTTGCATGATTTTATTTTCTTTTTGCTGAGCCATATCATCTAGTAATTAGTCACAAATTTTGATAAATGGTCCTTTATTATGCTTGGTAACGAGTGATCAAATTAGAGAAAAACTAGTAAATTGTTTGTATAAGTTATACATACTACAATGTAAGTCCATTTCTTCTTAAATTCAGAGAGTTCGCTTGAGATATAGAGCCGACCCTTGAACAGCCTCAAAACATACTAGAGTTGGCCTTGAGATAAAATTTCAAGATCCAGTTAGCCATGGGCCTGAACTTGGTACATGTGCCGATCGACTAAACTCATTTTATCCATTCTATCATTTTAGCAAAATCTTCGATCCATTCTATCATTTTTGCAAAATCTTCGCAATAATACGTAATATGAGAGATCATAAATACTAAATAGTACCTAAAAGGAATCCTACAAAAGATGAAAACCTAAAAATTACTTTTTAAAAAAATAATCCATGGTGCATGCTTTGGATAAAATGAACCGAATGGTTTATTTTTTTGTCTCAATCCAAATTTTTTTTATTAGTTCTGCGTCAATATATATATATATATATAGGGAAATTTTCTAGTCCAAACCCTCCCGTTAATAAGAAAAAACTGATTTTTTTGTGTTGCAAATTATTTTTGGAAAATCCGAGCCGTCCAATGTGTTCAGAAGGTGTTTTCAAGGGTCCAAGCGGGAAATCTTCAAAAAAAAATACCGGGAAGGGCTTGATCCAAGCATTTTTCGCAAAAACTGTAAATATATATTTTTTGCGAAAACTGCTTGGATCAAGCCCTTCCCGGTATAGGGTTTTGTTCTAATCCGGACTTCTAATTTCCGCACCTCATGATCCAAATTTTTTTTTGACGATCCGATTCGTCCAATGTGTTCAGAAGGTGTTTTCAAGGGTCAACGCGAAAAATCTTCAAAACAAAATACCGGGAAGGGCTTGATCATAGCTTAAAAAATGTAAATATACATTTTTTGCGAAAACTGCTTGGATCAAGCCCTTCCCGGTATTTTGTTTTGAAGATTTTCCGCGTGGACCCTTGAAAACACCTTTTGAACACATTGGACGGATCGGATTTTCCAAAAAAAATTTGCAACACAAAAAAACCCCATTTTTTCCTTAAATCCGGGAGTGTGGATGTGAACCGTGATATATGTATATATATATATATATATATATATATATATATATTTGTAGATAATTGATTCATCTCGACGAGAAGAATCTAGAAAGTAAAAAATTGTTAACAAAAATATAATTCTCCTGAATAAAGACAAAAATAATCCCATAATCCACAAAAATTTGGTTATTTTTGTCTTTAGTGAATTTTTAAATACTTTTATAATACTTTTTACCCTTGAGATTCCTTTCGTCATGACCAACCAATAATTTAAAAAAAAATTGACACAAATAACAAATACATATTTTATTATAAACCATTTAATTTATCTTATCCAAATTAAGCACCCAAGTACTAAGTTCCTGAAAGAATACAATAGCTTCCACTAAAACGTTTTCGGTGCAATATGTATTGTTTCGTAAAACGTTTTTTGTAGTAGAATATTATACATCGGTTCTGCGATATTGATTATTTTACTAAAGTAAATTAATGGTTGCTCGGCTTATTTACCTTTTTAGTCCCCAAAGTATGACCGAGTGGCCAATTTCGTCCCCAACATAAACATTCGACCAATTTAATCCCCAATGTATCAAATTTGTGTCGATTTAGTCCCCACGTCTAACTCCGTCTCCCCCTTCCGTCAAAAATGAGGGCAGTCTGGGTATTTTACCCTCCACCAACTCTCCACCACGCATTTTGGAGGGAAATCGTCTCTCTCATCAGCTCTCCCTTATATATACAACTATAATGTTCACCCCCCCCATAAAACACGAAATAGAAAACAGAGCACAACCCTAGAGAGAGAGAAAGACGGAGAAGAAGATGGACTCGCCACGTATCTGCTACTGCAACAAGGTGGGGAAGGTCAATACATCTTGGACTACTAGCAACCCAGGAAGGAGGTTTATTGGTTGCGAACGATATGGGGTAAAATGAAGTTCCAGAAAAAAAATTCTCTTTCTTCTTGAATGTCCTTCAATCTTCACCATATTAAGTCATGTTCTTCCATCTCTTTCGATCTTCACCCTCTATGTATTTACATTTTCCAGCTAGCACGTGCATGTGGGTATTTCATATGGATTGATCCCCCAATGTGCGAGAGATCTAGAGTGGTTATTCCTGGGCTGTTGCGTTCGATGGGGAGGCACGAGGCAGAGAAAAAAATGCTAAGGAAGAAGGTCATTTTGCTGGAAGTTGCCCTTGCCCTATCTTGGTGTATGTTTGGTGTTGTTGTGTTCTGCGTTTGGCTCTACAAATGAATGGGTTCTGGAGGATAAAATGGGGTCTACTAAGTGGAGGGTTTGGGCATGAAGGTAGTAATGGGCAATTGGGTTTTGTTTTGTGGTGTTGCCCAGACTAAATGTATATACAGTAGACTAAGTGGATATGGGGGTTAAGATGAGTTTTGATGTACTTTTTGGGTTTGTTATCAGATGCTATTGGGCTGTGTTGTATGCAACTTCTTCCAACAATGGAACCCCATTTATGTAATCAAAAGCCCTAGTGGCCCCATTTCCTCCTACTCTATCTTGCAAAAATGGATATAGCAACATCATATTGAACTTCAATGCATAACATAGTCACACAAACAACTTCAGTGCAGTAGGTAAAACAGGGGTGAAAATAGTGTAACAGTCCAATTGGAATCCATAATACAATATCCCACCACATGTAGTACTAACAAACTATAGTAGGATTCCCAGATTTGTCCACAGCATAAGTTTGATATTACAGTCCACAAAACTTAGACAAACCATACACTCAGTCATAACAAAGACTGCAATTAGACATCACAAAACAAGTTCCATCTCTCTACTTCACAAAAACAAGTCTGGACTTAGACTTCACATTCCATGCAACATATTGACATTGGCATACCTATTCCCACTTGGCTGAGTTGTTAATGTAGTTACTACTGATCCTTGTGTGTCTTGGGTTGCTTGTGCAAAGTTTGAAGGAACATTAACCTGCAAATTTTTAAGTATGCATTAGTATGCTTAACAAGGAAAATGAAAATAAAATAAATTGTGCAAAGTTAGAAGGGACATATATACCTCACTATACCCCCTAGCAGTACCCCTGCCCCTCACTCCCACTCCCACACCACTAGCCCTGCCCCTCACTTCCACACCAGTAGCCCTGCCCCTCACTCCCACACCACTAGCCCTGCCCCTCACTCCCACTCCATTAGCCCTGCCCCTCACTCCCACTCCCACACCCCCACCACTAGCCCTGCCCCTCACTCCCACTCCCACACCACTAGCCCTGCCCCTCACTCCCACTCCTCCCCTCATTGTGACACCAGCACTTCTTCCCCTACCCCCTGCCTGCACTCCAATTCCTGCACCTCTCATCCTGACACCACCATTTCCACTAACTTCCCCACCTGCATCTCCAGTTGCCTCATCAAGTTGTGTGCTACAAGTTCTTCTATTGTGCCCATGAATGCCACACCTTCTGCAGTACACTGAGTTTTGCCCTAGTTTTCTCAACTTCTCTGGGTCCTTTGGGTTAAGATACTCTTCTGGGCCCCTATATCTTTTCATCTTTGGCCTACCTTGTTTTCTCCTCCCATCAGGAGGCAGAACTGGGGTGAAACCACTTTTAGGCCACATTTTATAGCCATTTATAGGGTTGATCAATGGTTGGTATGCCTTCATGTAGCTGGAGGAGCTATAACAAGGGTGTATAAACTCTTCTGGTCTTTGGTGCCTTTCATGGATTGCTGCAATAGCATGGGCACAAGGTATCCCAGTCAAGTCCCACCTTCTGCAGCTGCAAGTTCTCAAATTTAGGTCCACAATGTATTGTTCCCCCCCTGCCCCTGTCCTAACTTGGAACTGAAACTCACCAAACCAAATAGCTGAAGCATTTGCTGAATAGTCCTTCAATTTTTCCAACTTGTCATAGCAGTTTGGCAGTAGCTCATCATTAAATTTTCTGATCCATTCTCTCCTAATGACCATCCTTTTACTCAAGTAACATCTAATCCACTCTAACATTTCTATGATTGGCTTGTCCCTTGCCTCCAAGATAGCTCTGTTGAAAGCCTCACATAAGTTGTTGCACACCATGTCACATTTGACACTGTCCTTGAAGTGTGACCTTGTCCAATGCCTTGGGGCAATTTTGGCTAGCCATTCAAATCCTTGCAGGTCCTCTTTCTTCATTAATTCCATTTCATCATTGAAAAGGGGAATATGGGAAGCCTTAGCACAAGCCCAAAAATTGTTTTCCGTTGACAAACCCTTGAATTGTTTCTGAAAGTTGCTCAGAATATGTTTACAACAATACCTATGCTCTGCTCTGACAAGTTCTTCACTTAGTAGACTTAATAGACCCTGAAATAGACATATCATACTGTAAGTGAATATCAAAATATCCAAATGCACGTTTTAAGAACAATATTAAAATTACCTTCTGTCTATCATTAATGAATGTCCATTCATGTTCATTGGTTTCTGTGATGTTCAGGTCCATCTTTAAGAGTGTATGAACCATGTCCATGTATCCTTGTTCTCATTCTCCACTACACACCAAGCCATAGGATACATGGCATTGTTTGGATCCACCACAACTGCTGTGAGGAGCTGCCCAGAGTATTCTCCTTTTAGATGACAACCATCCACCCCAACTATTTTTCTGCAACCTTCTAGGAATCCTCTTTTAACAGCTGCCAAGAAGATGTACAACCTATTGAACTTAGGCTGCCCAATTGCTTCATCAAGTGGAGCATCCATTACTACAGTTGACCCTGGATTGGATCTCCTAAGCTCCTCACAATACTCCCACAACCTCCCATATTGTTCTTGGTCAGTCCCATAAATTAGCATAGCTGCTTTCCTCTTTGCCTTGTACAATTGGGTCCTAGAAACATCAACCTTTAGTTCCCTCCTCACTCTATCTTTGAATGCAGCAATAGGCATCCTTGGATTGACCCTTAAATCATCCATATACCTTTTAGCTATGACTGTTGAAGTTACGTTTCTGTTAGAGTAGGTTTTCCCACATTTGTGTTTGCTCCTGTAGGTTCTGACTTGGTAAGTAGACTCAGTCATGACTTTGGCAGCATACACCTCCCATGGACACTTGGCTTTACCTCCCATCCATCCAATACACTTGGCTCTAACCCTCCTCTTATCATTTTTTACTAACTTCACACATCTTTGTTGCTTGATGGCATGTTGTTTCACTGCTGCTTTGAACTCCTGAGGGGTACTGAATAACATTCCCACCTTGAATTGTGGATCTTCCATATCTGTCTCAGACCTAAACTGCTTAAAGTGGTGCTTCCTCCTATGACTGTTTTCTTCATCACTTGAGGTGTAATAACTGTTGTCTGAATCATATTTGGAATCATCATCACTCAAGATGATATCATTACCATCCTCACCAAACTGTTCTTCTTCCACATCCTCCCTCACCCCAACAAATTCAACATCATCATCAACATACGTTTCATACAAATCATCATCATCTTGTTCCATATACGAATGGTCACTGTAATACACATCATCATCAGTTGAACTATCATCTTCCACACCTTCCTCTGCTACGTCAGTTGAGTCACAAATTTTATCCCCAACCCCACTGTCATCAACATGTACATCAATTTTTCCATCCCCAACCACAGTGGCCATAACATCAAAATCATCATCAACTACCCCTATGTTAATAGGCAAGTTGGAGGAGCCCAATTGACTATTAAGTGGCATAGTTGGGTCTATGTCATGGTCCTTAATGGATGAACTACCAACTCCACCTACCTGCTCTAAATACATCACCACAGTCCTCTTATGGTCCATACTTTTTAGCATAGACAAAACCCCTTGGTCATTGTTAATGGGTAAAAGTCCAACATCCAAATTATAACCAGGTATTTTGTAATAAAAGGTCACAGAAGAATCATACCCAATTTGTTGGGCCATAGCCTCCAACTGCAGTAAGGAAATGTAGTCAGTGTCCAGCCCATGGACAGTTTGAACTTTGCCCCCAACATAAACCTTTGTGGGCCTTCCAGCAAAGGTACCCCCATGGTGGACTTCAATTGAAAAATAATGAGCATTCCTACAAGGCCCTGCAAAGAAAGCCCAACATACATTCACCAATCAAACAAAAGAAAACCCAAAAAGATAACAAAATAGTGGTCCAAGTACCCATAACCAAAACAAAACAAAACAATTTTGCACAGACCCACATGTTTTGATACACTACACAAACCTACGAGTATATATATATATAGGGAAATTTTCTAGTCCAAACCCTCCCGTTAATAAGAAAAAAGTGATTTTTTTGTGTTGCAAATTATTTTTGGAAAATCCGAGCCGTCCAATGTGTTCAGAAGGTGTTTTCAAGGGTCCACGCGGGAAATCTTCAAAAAAAAATACCGGGAAGGGCTTGATCCAAGCATTTTTCGCAAAAACTATAAATATATATTTCTTGCGAAAACTGCTTGGATCAAGCCCTTCCCGGTATTTTTTTTTGAAGATTTTCCGCGTGGACCCTTGAAAACACCTTCTGAACACATTGGACGGATCGGATCGTCAAAAAAATGCTCGGATCACGGAGGTCCGGAAGTCCGGAGTCCGGACTAGAAGTGGAACCTATATATATATATATATATATAACTCAATCACAGTCTGAAAAAGAGCCCTTCAAAGGGACAGCTGCAGTTTTACCACATTTGTAGGTAAAAGGGACAACAATCTCAGACAAACCCAGAGTACAGACAAACCCAAAATTTTTTCTTAAACAGGTAAAGTACACAGAGTTCAGTCGATTTCACGCTGTAAATGCATACCTCTACATTCGTCGTTCCATTCTCCTTCACATTGATCATGCTCCATTGTTTGTCCACTCTCGATTCACTCTCTCCCCAGATTTGCCCAACAAAGGGTTTCGATTCCCTCTCTCTCTCTTGCGTATTTTCTCAGAAATACGGTATGTATTTCAATGGGTATAACAAAATGAGTGGTGGAGAGTGGTGGAGAGTCAGTGGAGGTTGGTGGAGGGTAAAATACCCAGACTGCCCTCATTTTTGACGGAAGGGGGAGACGGAGTTAGACGTGGGGACTAAATCGACACAAATTTGATACATTGGAGATTAAATTGGTCGAATGTTTATGTTGGGGACGAAATTGGCCACTCGGTCATACTTTGGGGACTAAAAAGGTAAATAAGCCTGGTTGCTCCTTTTGCATCGTTGGCTTAAACGTAGTAAATTAATTTTTGAAGTCACCAAGTGTCCAAAAATATTATAATGCACGTTTTTTATGAGGTTACATGTTCGAATTTTATAGAAGCCAAACATTTAAAATCTTGGAAAGAGTATGTTCGATTGTTATAACTTCAAGAAATACGCGCAAGAAAACCCGGAGATCTGGTCATCGAACAGTCAAGATTTCGGAAGCGGGGGAGGTGCTACGCGGGGGTTGCTGTGCAACGCGCTGTGTGTCAAAACGGCGCAGTTTTGACGCATTTTTTGGTCTCCAAATTCGGCTGGGAAGGGCTCTGTTTGGGGCCGTTGAAATAATCCATTTTTCTTCCGTTCCAATGCAGTCGAATGTTTACAATCTGGATCACTCCAAAGGGGCTGGGGTATTTGACGGATTTGAATTCATTTGATTTACGATGTGTGAGATTGTATGGATGAGTTATATATCCTGCGGTATTTGATGGATTTGAATTCATTTGTTTTGCTTTACGTTTTGTTTAAAATTTTTTTAGTTGACTTTTTTTATGTTGGGCATCGCATGTGTTTCTGTTGGGAAGTCGGAGACTCATGCTAAGCCAGAACGACAGTCTGAGAAAATGGAATGGAAGAAAAATAGATTTTCAACAACCCCAAACAGATCCCTTCCCAGCCGAATTTGGAGACCAAAAAACGCGTCAAAACTGTGCCGTTTTGACGCACAGCGCGTTGCACAGCAGCCCCTGCGCAACACCTCCCCCGCTTCCCGAGATTTCAAGCACAGAGATACTCCCTCCGTCCCAATTATGCGATATTGATTATTTTACTAAAGTAAATTAATGATATGTTGATTGATTCAAATGGATTATATTTTCTTATTAACAATTTTAGTTCCGTTGAAATAATCCATTTTTCTTCCGTTCCAATGCAGCCGAATGTTTACAATCTGGATCACTCCAAAGGGGCTGGGGTATTTGACGGATTTGAATTCATTTGATTTACGATGTGTGAGATTGTATGTATGAGTTATCCTGCGGTATTTGATGGATTTGAATTCATTTGTTTTGCTTTATGTTTTGCTTAAAATTTTTGAACTGACTTTTTTTATGTTGGGCATCGCATGTGTTTCTGTTGGGAACTCGGGGACTCATGCTAAGCCAGAACGACAATCTGAGAAAAATGAAATGGAAGAAAAATAGATTTTCAACATCCCCAAACAGATCCCTTCCCAGCCGAATTTGGAGGCCAAAAAACGCGTCAAAACTGTGCCGTTTTGACGCACAGCGCGCTGCACAGCAGCCCCTGCGCAACACCTCCCCGCTTCCCAAGATTTCAAGCACAGAGATATTAATTAGCACAACGATTCAAGCACAAATTAACTTAATAATAGCATTGAAAACAATCAAGATTTTATTCACTTCTCATTTAATGAACAACAATCAACATATTTCTGTCATGTACATGCACGCATAATTGTCTTCAGCTTTGTACACAAATTAAACACATTTAAATTTCTTGATATCCATCCTCTGATCCCCCACGCATCTACTTGTACAAAAACCTACGATAAACCACCCCAGATGCATCCGCTAACCTCTTATCCTCGACACAACTCGGAGCATTTTCAAAAACCGTCAATCCATCTAGACTGATACCCTCCTCATCGCCCTCGTGAATGTAAACAGTCAATCCATCTAGACTGATACCCTCATCGACATCGTGAACGTTTGCCAAGATGTCTGCACATTGATTGGCCTCACGATACACATGATTTGGCGTTGTCGAACCGAGTTTTTCCAGAAGCAGCCTACAATCTGCGACCACCTTCTTAAGATCGCCATGAATGTTATCATGATCTCTGTCATCTATAAGCTTCAATACTGCCGTGGCGTCGACCTCCACTTCAAGTTTATTTTCGAGAAAACCCACATGCGCAGCGATTACCAATCCGTCCCGAAGAGCCCAGAGTTCCGCTTTTAGACTCGAAGCGTACCCCATAACGCGGTGAAACCCGTAAATCCATTTACCTTCGCTGTCCCGAATGATGCCGCCACAAGACGATGGTCCCGGGTTCCCTTTCGATGCCCCGTCCGTGTTGAGTTTGAAGCAACCAGGTTTTGGTTTTGTCCAAGAAACCTCTTTAAACTTTCTTTGAACCGATCTCCCATCTAGAGCGCAGAAATCACCCTTGCTCAAACCTACACCACCACATCCGCCAGCCCCGTAGACGCCACCTCCGTAGCCGTAGCCGTAGCCATAGCCATACCCATACCCGTATGGGCCGTATCCGAAACCGTAGCCGTCACCAAAATAAGTCGAACCAACATCAGCCGTGAGACTCATGAATTTCGAAGTCAAAGGTGAAGAACGTTAAGTGAAGTAAGACCAAGAATAGGTTTTTGTAATTGTAATGGTAGGTCAGAAAGGAAAGTCGGCTGTGTGAAGTGTGAACTATTAAGCCTCGGCCGTATATCATATATATATAGTAGTTGGGGAGATGATAGATGCACTCATTTTGTATGCTCTTACATTCATTTTTTGATGAAATTACTAAACTATCATTATTTAAAGATTCACTTTTTACGCGTATCAAGGCCGTTTTTGTCATTTCATGTTAATAAAATCAAGAACAGAAATGTAGTAAAAATTCTTAACCGGTATTCTTAATTACGCGCTATATAGTCCTAGCGGTTGAAGGAATACGAGCGCTTCGCTACTCATTTCCATGCATGTTCCTATCTTGTGTGGGTCCAACGTAAATCTAATAGAAATTCAACCATGACAAAAATGTATATTTGGTATTTCGAAATTTTTTCTAAACAACATTTTTCCAAACAATACTTTTTTTATACAGATGAGTCATATATTTTGATTAAAAATTTATCGGGCGCTTGCATGGTTTAATTTAGGGGGTGGGCAATAGGTAATTTCGTATTATGTATCAAAATTTTATTTACGAATTCTCACAATATTTTTAAACTCACCAAATATTTCGTGTTATGTTCGGGTCGTGTCGGGTTTGTGTTATCATGTCATGTCAAAAAGTTTACTTTTTGCTAAATTTTTATTTCTTTTACTTGACAGTTCATCAAACTTATGTCTAATGTATAAAATTACTTATAAAAATGTTTATTTTTAGCTCAATTATATAGATTTATTCTCTTTTTTCGCGTCAGACATGCCTACCCCTAATTTTATTTTCCTTTGCTAAACCATATCATCTAATTACTCATAAATTTTGATAAATGGTCTTTCATTATGCTTGGTAAGTTGTAACGAGTGATCCAGTTTACATAAAATTAGAGAAAAGCTAAATTATTTGTATAAACTACCAAATGCTATCATAATTAATTCAGCTTATGATCTCATATGGAGAAATGTGGCGCCTTATTGTGTTCAATGTTTTGGATGGTTGGTTCACCTTGGAAGAATCAAAACTTGAGAATTCTTATTTAGGATTGGTATGATTCAGAATGTAGGAGAAACCAATTGTAAATTCTGTAACTCAAGTTTGGAAACTCTAGACCATCTACTGCTTCATTGTGATTTTGCTTGGATTTTATGGACAAAAATATTGCTTTGGTGGGCTGTTCAATGGGCGACACCAAAATCATTGGGGGATTTACTTCTTTGGTGGAACGCCTGGAATATGAAATTTGCGAAAAAGATTATTTGGGACTGCATCCCTTTGACAGTCATATGGACCATATGGAATAAGAGGAATGCTCTCATTTTTGAAACGGTAACTCCTGACTGGGAAGACATCACTGATCTCATTAAAACCAGGGTTGCTCTCTTGGTTAAAAAAAGGAGGATGATGGAAGCGGGAGGGGTAAATACTCAATGGAAGATTATATCTTTAGGCTCCAAAGTGTGTTGGATTCTATCTGGATATCTTTACCATATGTTTTTTTTCTGTTGGTTGCAAATTGAAGGGCTTGTCCTTCATTTTGACGCTAATGTTTTGTTCTATTAATCTGTTTGGTGCCTTGCCAACTTCTTGGGTCCTAGAGTTTTCATATGATTATCTACTTGAGTGTGCCGTTTTTTTTGGCCCCTCCCTTAGATATGATGTTTTCCTCTCTGTACCCTTTTCATTGTACCTCCCTCTAAGTTGAATGAAATTTATTCTTTGCCGTTCAAAAAAAAAAAATGTAGTTATTGATTTCTCTGCAAACAAGGATGGAGCAAGTGGAGAGAAGTAGTGGTCGTGACGACCACCAATTTAAATGATACTATGATGTTAAAAACAAAAAAATCATCCCCAAATTATATATATCACCAGCAGATTTTTGTATACAGAAAATGCTAACTTCAACCCTTAGGACAGAGGATAGTGTGTAAAAAGTATATCGATATTGGAGAAAAGTGCATTGATTATTGATATATATCCGTGAAAGTATATTGATATCTGTGAAATGCGTATATATTGATATCCGAACTTGTTTCGCATTACATGCCTATTGTCCTCCGCCTAATGTGCAGAAGTTAGCAAAACCCATTTTATTTATTTATTTAGGAAATGGCTACAATATGCACCCATTAAAGGTGTGTATCATATGCACCTATTGTATGGTCCAGATTATCACTACTACAAAAAGGCATAAAGATCACGGTCTTTTGGTGTGATCTTTCACTTTCAATCTCGGTCAAAAAACCGTGATCTAACCTAGTGTGATTAAAAGTCTCCATATTTAATCACGCTTCTAGACCGTGATAAAAACTCATGGAAAACTGTGATTAAAACAAAAAAAACTGTGATATTTGACAATATAACATCTCAGTTTTGCCTAAAAACCGTGATTGTTTATAGAGAAAAGATCACAGTTTTTAGTAAAATCACAGTTTTTAGTACTCTTATAGTTTCCAATCTTGTTTGAGAAAATTTAATTTTTGGTTACAAAAATATTTTTTTTGGTTCATATTCTCTGAGTTTTTGACAACAATTTTTTTTTTGGTTTAAAAGGGATGTCCCATCTTCCAATTCAGCATAATTTCCTTCCATCAAAACATCTAAATCCCTATTCTCTTTCTCAGCATAATTATGATCCTCCAACTCAATAATTTTCATCAAATTGAAACTTTTCTCCCCATAAAATTTTACTTCCAACCGTTCTCCAATATCTATCACATTCTGAGCTTTCTTTAACAAGACATAAAAAATAAGAAAGATCTCAGTTTTTTTAAATATGTGATTAAAAAATTAGAGTTAGATTTTTTTATCACGGTTTAGTACATATACCGAGATGAAATATAGTTTTAATCTCGGTCATCTATAAAACGTGATTAAAAATGAAAATGAAATTATCTCACCTTACTTACAATCACACTTTTTAAAAGACTGAGATTATAACTCTTATTTACAATGACACTTTTTAAGTGACTAGTGCGGTTGCACGTGCGTTGCACGTGGTGTTTTTGTTTGGACATAGTCCGTGTTCTTGATCTTTAATTTGTTCTGTGTAAACTTCATATATGATTAAATTGAAGGATGAAGTCTCCAATTTGTTCTCCATACCATGTTTTATATAGGGTTACTATTATACAAGAGATGCTAGCATTGGTAACCTTTAAAGTCAGACCAATCCAGCACCCAAAGGAGAAACGAACATAACCTAGGTAACCCCACAATGGAAATCCAGTGCTCTGAGGGAAGGTAAAGGAAGCTACATTTTTCATTGGTGATGTGCATATTTGGAATAGGGGTTAGATTTAGAGCAGTTTTCCATATAGTTATTCCAAAAGAGAGTGATATTAGCGTAAGATTAGGAATTGGTTCTTCATCCCATTTTTTTTTTCAATATAGTTTTACATTTCTTGACAAGAAAACAAATACGTCCAAAAAAAAATTACATTGTGGAGGCAATTGTTATTAGAAGATGAATTGAAAATACATGAATATAGAATGACAAACAAAGGGGGAAGAAAATATCTGTGTAGAATTGATCGAAAGTTCAACATAGATATGCCATTGTTGTTTGATTATTCTTTTTTGGTCGGCTGTTCTCTTCTTCCTTTTTGATGTTACTGTGGTTCGACGATGTTACCTGCATGAATAAGTAAACATTGTTTAGTATCCCCTTTTATTGTTATTGATATATATAAATGGTCAATTCGGCAATTTGAGTTTGAATTATACCTCGTCCAAGCAAGATTTGCAGTTGTATAAATTATGGCCCAATTTGATTTTTTTTGAACAAAGACAAAAAAGTCCAATAATCCACTATTGTCTATCTTGAAAAAAATTCGATTTTGAAAATAAATTTATACTTTTGAGATTCCTCTCATCAATTATGGGTTCGACTTGATGAGACTAATCTAAAAAGGTGAAACTTTATGGCCAAATTTGATTTTTTTTGAACAAAGACAAAAAAAATGTCCAATAATCAACTATTGTCTTTCTTGGTAAAATTTAAATTTCAAAAAAAACTTTTACTTTTGAGATCCCTCTCATCGACAAGAACCAATAACCCCAAAAAATAATTACTATGCCCATAAGATTCGGGGGATTTTGCTATCCTTGAGGGTCGAAAGGCCTTGCCAACTTGCAATTTGAGCCATTCATCTCTCTAACCAATTATTCAGATTCGCAAATGAACTCTCATTGCCAAGATTTATCTGATTTATCGATTGTGTATATGGACGAACCGGATGGGTTGTAGGACCTGCTATCCCTCAAGGGCATCCCTGGGTACATACTATACCCGAGTTTTACTTAAGTCATCCTCACAAGACTTGCACAATGGACATAAGTTGTTGATATTGTCAGCTCATGAATCAACTCGCAAAAATACTGTAACTCATTTTTCATATCTGTGAGCCGAAAAAAAGTTGCAGTATCAATATAGACATAAACAACTTGTATTGTTAAAGTAGATGACTTGCATTATACTGTTCTTGAAGTGTTTAACTAATAACACAGATAGACATGCTTTGGTCCCGAACAACTCATGTGTAGCTAGGGAATCGTGGACATGGATTAAAAAAAAAAACTTCTGTTTTACATGTTTTCACTTTAAACTTTGAATGTGATGAAATGAAAGGAATGAAGTCTCCAATTTGTTCTCTGGTTCATGTTTTAGAGTTGCTACTTATACAATAGATGCTACGATGGGTAACCCTTAAAGTCAAGGCAATGCAGCATCAAAAGGAGAAACGAACATAACCTAGCTAAACCAAAATGGAAATCTATTGCTCTGAGAGAAGGAAGGCTACAATATATCAATAAAGAATTATTTCTCAACATACATAACCGCCTAAATGCAGTGTCCAAATGTGGCCTATTTTTTTCGTAACTATTACAGTGTTAACATCCTTAACAAAGGCATAAAAGTATTCTCTGCCAAATCTAGGAATTAACAAGTACATTCTCCATTGTTGGACTTCAACTTGATTAGTATTGCAGCATACAGAACTCGAAACGGTGGGTTGCACGTGTAGAGAGAGTCAAGCCATTTAGTCTTCGTCCTCGGCATCGTTCTCAGCAATGTTGAAGTATCGCAACTCGTAAACATTACGGTCCTTGTTTGACGAAATCACTCAAAGCCAATCACGTACATTGTGTTTCTTCAAGAATTTCCTTATCAGATACTTCAGATATATGAGAGAAACGTCAACTATTTATCATAAGCGAAATGCAAGTGAAAACTTCAACAAACATTAGCAGATGATATGAACTAATCCAGGGTAAGCAGCAGTCCAAAGGAATTGGACTATGGTGAGGTTGATGATCCCATTGCATATAAAGAGAATTTCAGACAGATAAGAGACATGCCTCTCACAATAGAATCCAGCAGAGGTGTAGAAAGGCTTGAACTACATAAAAAGCTAACCAAAATCTTGCTCCATATGGAAGCATGGAACTCAGTAGCAACCAATAAGCTTATAATGCATGAAGACGCAATATGAATCCAAGGCCAATCAAATCTGGACCATTTTTTTAATTTGTGGTTATTTTACTTGATTGAGGCAGAAAAAGACACAACAAAAAAGGCCACAGAATAACCAGGGAGAAATATGTTTTTGAACGGCAAACATGGGAAAATATATCATTCTAGAAAGAGATAGACTAACCAAAAGCATGTAAACAAATCGCACATAAATTTTATAACAATCATCCCAAATGCTTCTTTTAATCCAATTACAAATCCAAATGGCGTAGAAACTTTGAGGGCTGCAAAAAAAGACCATCTAACAAGGAAAAAACCCTCAAATCAAACAAAAAAAAGTGCTTACGAATTCCATCAAACCGTTGGTGTGCCCACTATGCATTTTGAAAGATTAACCACACGTGCGCTAAGTCACTTTGTCCATGATAGCAAATTCCATATACTTGCATGAAGTCACAGTGAAAGCACCCAATATATATCATACATACCATAGGAGTTTTTCCCCTCCATTGACGGTATGTTATCTAGACAGATAGGTTCAGTGCACTGATAAGTAAACTGGATAAAAGTGTTTGTCCAAAAATCTTGGTCTTGGCTTATCTCGACAATAGCTTGATTCCAAACTTCTCATGTGATCATTTCATAATCAGTTATTATTGATCACCGTACTTATGCCCAATTTCAGTATGTGAGACATGTATCCAAATCTGGTCGGGCAAATAAACTATTGTCGCATCATCGCCGATCGTTTGTGATACAAGGGAGAGATTATGAACTTACATTGAGGTGGTTTTTGCAACAAATTTTCGCCCTTCAAGGCTGGAAATTGTGTATTTGATACACTCTGGTTTATGTTTACCGCTGTCAATATATGAACGGGGTGCGGCCGAATTCATACAGTGATGAACGCATGAAATAGGTATATAAATGGGCTGGTCAAATAGTCGAAGATCATGTGAAACCCAAATAATCACTATTAGGCTGAAGTTGAGCAGAAAGCAAATGCACAAGCAGTCTTGAAAAGGTGCAATGTGACCCAATAAATTCACAATGATCTGCGTTCCCGTTCAAATTTATACTATTCTCTTGCACAGGGAAAGCAAGAAATAAGACACAATAATATGGAGAGGTAAACAGAGACAAGGGCCTAGGTGAATGACCATGCATTCAATTGACCTCCAATATTTAACATAAATAACATATATGATTTCTAATTGATTGGATTATTTACATGTTTCCTTGTGTGCTGTAACAATTCCAAATTTTTTTCCCACCAAAAAGCATAGCGGAATGGTAACTGACTTGGGATTTTTGAGTCACCAGTTTAAAACTAACTCAGCTAGGAGAGAGTTTGATGTGTTACTTACTATATGAGATTTCCGATTGGCATTGGTCTTGTCAGGACTTGCACATACCTAGTTTAAGATAACACACAAACCAAGAGAACCATCAGACAATAGTTTAAGTTTGCAATTCTTGAAAATTACAACTGCAAGCAAATATAGGAATACAAAAAGTGGAATCATACAAGGGGAAAAGTAGGTCAACCTCTTTCTTGCTTTACCGAGTTAATACCTCCTTAAAAACTACATTTTTGGTATGTGAATGTTGCTCCCTTTCATCAACTCCTTTTTTGAGCAAGACTTTTGTACTTGCCATAGAAGTCCCACGAGATATAATGCTACATAGAGTTGGCCATGTGAGAAAACATCTTGGTAAATACAGCCCAACATAGGGGATTGTTTGCCCTTGCGCCTTGTTAATTGTCATGGCAAAACAGAGTCGAATCGGGAACTGTGTCCGTTTGAACTTGAAGGGTATTGATTCATTTTCTGCTGGAAGGAGAGGAATTCTTGGAAGCAAAATAGGTTTTCCCGCAAATTGGCCCACTGTAATCTCAGCATATATGACATCTTTGTCAAAGCCTCTACAAAACATTGTCCATTACTATCAATGCAAGCTGTTCTATTTAGACCGGTGGATTCAATGTTTTTTTTCGGGAGACATTTTTGATATATTTTCTTTTCTCTTCAGCAGTCAACCGAGCATATCGGTCCCTCCTATACTTCCGGTAATGGGACCTTGGTTCATCTGTACATAAATTAATCATTTGAAGATAACTACTATAAGTATATATTGGGACAATGTTTAAGCATTAATTGAATACACAAGTTGTAGACTATTAAACTTTACTAAAGGTGAATGGCACATGTAAATGGCACATCTTTATGGAGTTCAAGCATGATTTGGAATCATTGTACGAAGTTGTTACCTTCTTTTGATCTCATACTTGGGTAACTTGTATGAAGAAGAGGTTTCCAACCGCCAGTTTGGAAAGTAGCCTAAACAAAATAACAACATAGGAAAAGGAAGAAATGAGATACTAATTTTATGTTGATGGAGCCCATAGAATAATATAGGGTTTCACAAAGTCGTATTTTAGGTGTAATAGAATTACAAAAAAAAACACTAACAGACCATTAACCTGGCATCCGTTCCTTAATCTTACCGGGCAGCAGGCAAAGCACTCAACAGAATTACAAAAGAAAATGTTAATTTTTTTTAACCTTTTTCTTGATCCGATTGAAATTATAAATGAGATACTAATTTTACGTTGATGGAGTCCATAGAAGAATATAGGGTTTCACAAAGTAGTATTTGAGGAGTAATAGAATTACCAAAAAAACACTAATAGACCATTAACCTGGCGTCCCTTCCTTGAGCCTACCGGGCAACAGGCAAAGCACTCAATAGAATTACAAAATAAATTGTTAATTTTTTTAGCCTTTTTCTTGGTCCCTTCCTAGAACACAGAGTCATAGACCAACCAAAGTGCATTAGCAAAACGCATAGTATTATATATACAGGAAAGAGTTTTAACAATTTTGCTCCCATTTGAACTCAACGATGGTTGCCTTTAACATGAGATCATAAAACAATCATGCAACGTTAAAAAAATAAATAAATAAATACACACTAACAGACCATCAACCTGGCTTCCGTTCCTTAAGCCTACCGGGCAGCAGGCAAAGCACTCAACAGAATTACAAAAGAAAAGGTTAATTTTTTAACAGACAACTTGAATGAGGAGGTGAATTTAGACTCCTAACAACTCCTCTCTTCTCCGCTTAGGCTTAGGTAACAGATTGGTTCTACATGATGTTTTGCGCAAGAAGCCTTTGAATTAGGGAATGCTCTGTCTTTAGGACAAACATGTACCCACGATATAAAAAGGAAAAATTGCAAAGCCACTTGAAAACCAAGTAGGTAGTGTCGCTATATTCGTTCGTAACTTCCAAAGCATTAACATGAGGTATTGACTTTTGAAAATATATAATGAATTTTCATTACTGTTATTCATAAAAATATATCATGGAAGATTCGATCTTTGCCGCCGATTGGGATCATGTATAATCATTGTCAGTGCTTCTCATTATCTCTATTCTCACCCTTCCCAAATTTGACATACTTTCTCTAAGATTGAAATCAAGCCTTCGTCCTTGAAATATTATGCATGGAGCCATACACAAAGGCACAAACATAACCATATTGTGTTGTGGAATAGCTTCAATTACTCATTCTATGTGTGGATATACAGAAGGAATCTTAGAGGCTAGAGCTACCACAAAACCTTAAAATCTGGAAAAGAAAATGATAAGGCCGTAGCTAGGATACTTCTATAAAGATCAATGATTGTAATTTTGAATAATGAATCATCCATAGCAGGTACCAAAACAAATGTAAAAACCAGGTATTCATAGAAAAATTGTAAAAAAAATTAAAGTATAATTCTAAAAAAATTGAAGTATAATTCTAAAAGCACGTTAAGCATAGAAAATATCCAGCCAAGCTAACTCATCTCTATAAAACAAAAAGGACTACTCTGATTCGGTAATCGGTGCATGTCGAATAAATATTTGGTACAGTTTTGGTACAATCAAAGAATTAGGAAAACATTTGACTTGATTCGATAATGAATATGCTCCAGATAGGCCCTCAATACTGTGAAAGTGAGTTGCAGTTCTTCACATAGTTAACCCAATTCAACAAAAATAGCATGAAGGTTAGTGCCACATTAGCAGGCAACTTTAAAGGTTTCTATTAGCAATCTGTAGACTATGCTGATATATAATGTCGTATGTTCTGCAGATCAAAGCGGGTACTGTACTTAAATTAAGAAGTGTACATTTGGAATACATTGCCCAGAGCTTTATTTTTCGTGTCCAAAAAGGTCTGGCCCCTTGTGTTAAGGTCTGAAGGAATGAAATTTGGAAGACACATTTCATTGAACAGTTTGCATGCACAATAGTTCGATGAAGAAGAAATTGAAATGGAGGATAATGTATACCACTCGAATTTGAAGGGGCCATATATTGTTTGCTTATCATTGGAACATTCTATCGAACAGTTAGTAGGCAAATAAGAACTCCATTTAGGAATTTTACATTAAGGAACTGTAATTTGCACATTAAGCAGTATGGGAAATCAAAAGGAAAACCCACCGTTTATCAAACCCGATGCCTCCGTTCACTATGCAGAATCTCCGTGTAGTCTGCAACGGAATTGGGCTTGCAGATGTATGGTCGAATGAGTTGAGGAGGGGAGGGCGTGTGTGTGACAGAGAGTGAGAGAGAGAGAGAGAGGATAGGAGGTTGATTATCAGGCGCCATATGGGGGTCGCCGGTTGAATCTGTCGTTCAGTTTGGGGGGTGTCGTTTGGGGAGAGGTCGTTTGGGGAGATTTGGGAGAGGTGGGGGAATAACATAGAAGGGAAGGGTAATTTTGGAAATGAAAAGTAGACAAATCTTCAGACTTTTATAAGGAGTAGTATAGATATAGATATAGATAGATAGATAGATAGATAGATAGATAGATTGAGATTAAAGCTTAATTTTATTTCTATTTTCAATCACGTTTTATAGATGACCAAGATTAAAACTGTCTTTCATCTCGGTTTATGTACTTAACCGTGATAAAAAATCTAACTTTTATTTTTTAATCACGGTTTTACAAAAACTGAGATCTTTCTTATTTTTGAGACGTGATCTTTATACCTTTTTGTAGTATGCTACCTCATTGGCAATGGTAACATTTTCTAGTTTTTGGTAACTTTTCAGCAATATGATTCGTAACATTTTGGTGTGTCTTGTAACTTTTATAAAAAAAAAATTGTAACTTTTATCGGGGTGTGTATCATACACATTCAAATAAGAGATGTCTATTGTAGCCTTTTCCTTTTCTTTTTTTTATTGTTCTTTTGTTATATTGAAAGTATTTACTCTAGTTTTTATCTAAAAAAGAGGGCAAAAAAAAAAAAAATACTTGAAAGCCAAATTTAATGGGTGTCTAGATGAAATTTGAAGTCTAAATTAAGAAAAAGCAAACTTCAAACTTTGTCTTTTATGTAACTCTGTTTGTATATTTAAGGTGCTTTTACATCAACACAAAAAAAAAAAAAAAAAGAAAAAGAAAAAAGAAACATAACAACAAATCAAAGAAAGAAAAACAGTGTGTCAAGCGAGGTCCAGTGGTTGTGATACATTGATACATGCTTATGGGTTATGACATGTGGTATTTTATTTTGATTTTTTGAAAGTCAATAACTATTTATATTCTTGTCCATTTTTTTTTAAAAATATACATACTAAAGTAAGATTGTGGCTCCATCCTGGCCCGCAACGTAAATATATCCGTTAAAGAGCCATATATACCAAATGAACAACTCAGATAGCTGAGGCTACGTTAATTCCAATTGCATGTAGAATTCATAATCTTAGGCTCCGTTTGTTTTGGGCGGAAAACGTTTTCGAGTGTTTGGTAAAATAGGAAATAGAAGTCAACAGGAAAACGTTTTCTAGGTCAACAAAAAACAAATTGAAAACAAGTCACTTCAGCTGGAAAATGATTTCCAAAATGAAACTCCGGAAAACAATTTCCAAGAGATGACCCGACGCTCGCGAAACACCCCGACTCAAAGTAAGACCTCAGGGACATTCTCTCTCTCTCTCTCTCTCTCTCTCTAATCGTCTTCTCTCCACCATCAATGTCATTCACTTTCTTTCTCCATTTCTTTGTTCCTCCTCTGTTTGAACCCTTACTCTTGCTTTGCAATTTCTGACCAAATAATTTCATCTTTTCAATCTACAATTTTAAGTAATTGTTTGTATTTGATTTCTGACCTTGAGCTACAAATTTTCCTACTTGTTTAACCTGTCCATAATATTGTGTCATACAAACACAGTTTAATGCCCACAAAGTGTTTGAGAAAATCCCTCAAACCACTTGTGAGTATTAGTTATTTACAAATTGGAGTATTATAATAGTAGGAAAACAACAAAGATTCTTGCAAATTTTCCAACATATCTTGAATAGAGCACACAATCCTTCAGTTTGGGAAGCTTTTTTGGGATGTACACATGGAAAATAGGATGTACACATGGAAATTTTGAATAGAGCAACTCCAATGGGGATGGAAATGGAGATGTATAGTTATAGTTGTAGGAAAATTATGCGGAGAAACAGTTTTGAATTTAACAAATTATGGAAATTAAGAACTGGAAAAATCAGAAACACAAAAACAAGCGAGGACCCATGTTTCACACGGCCTTCCTTAAAGCAAATTCGTCGCCTCACCACATGTGTTTGATGGGTTGATCGACGTTTGTCTTATAGGATACAGTGGCTACAAACGATCAATCGGTAACATCTAACGGATCGTCCTGTCAAACGAACTATGTCTAAACTCTCTCTTTAAAACGGAACAAAAAACTATAGAACGACAATGATGATTTTAGGTGTGTTGAAACAAGAGGCAAGGACCCTCTTATATGATAGTATGGGGGAGCCTCTCCATTCAATAGGGCAACTAACCATGCAATTGAATTGCCATTCAAATTGCAAACTGAATACCATTCAGTGCACCAACAATTGAAATCGCCCTTATAAGAATACCATTACCATGGGCAATTTAAGGAGCAATATCATAACAATTGATTTTGCCATCAAGCAGGCCATTACTCCGTGAGAGTTCAATGAGCATAACTAAGAAATCAAAATTGATTTCCTACTCTTTTGTGGGTCTAAATCAAGCGGGTACAACCCGTACCCAAACCCACTAATTTCTGGGATGTAAATAATTATGAGAAAACTAGGCCTAAGCCCATTTAATCACCTAGCTAGCCAGCCAGCGAAGCCCAAGCCCAACGACCACGGACCTCGAACGTACTTGTCCCGGTCACGGTCCGGTCCGGGTGGGTGGCGGTGCACGCATGGCTTATGGGTCGAAGCCCAAAGCCCACATAGTGTGTGTGCTCCCTTCGAAAAATTTGGGCCAATCATAAGGCCAATAAACCCACTTTGAGAGTTCTCATTCATCTCTAATTGAAATTTTCTCATACCTCTATCAGCTAACACAGGAGTGTCTATTGCTGCTAAAAGCCCCACCTCACGCGGTGTGGATCCCACTTTAATTTAAGGGTCACAACCTGGACATATTTAATGGAAAAATTCCAATTTTCCAACAATAGTTTTGGCATTAATTATACGACTCAATGCTCCAATGGTGATGAAAAATGGATTGTAAAATGGCAAAATTCAGTACTTGGTTCCACCCAAGGATATGAGTATAGCTATGCTTGTGACCTCACCAATTCCAACTAAAATGTACCAAAAAATAAAAATCGGAAGCTACCTGAGTTCACCGAAAAAAGGCAGGATATGCAAACCTTGTTGGAGGGAGTAGTTGAATTTCCAAGGCCAAAGGTTTTCTCGCTTAACAATAACTAAAAGCAAAGGGCCCCGTTTGCTTTTTGCTTAAAAAATGATAGGAAACTTAGAGAGGCAAGAGGTAGGTAAGAATTTGCGAGTAACAGTTGTAGGAGGCAATTGTGTACTCTCTGAGGCTCTCTCAATGATTTTTTTTAGTTATTGTGCCGGTTTTATTCTTTTATCCTTCTAATAAATAAAAATTTTAGCCGATAAAAAAAGAAGCAGCAAAGGGTAGGCATTTAATAAATAGCTAGATGATATCATCCAGAGATGGCAATTATACCCATACCCCATGGATACCCGATCCGATCCAGCCATTTGGAGGTGAATATATATTACCCATTTTTCTTATCCAATAAGAGTGAGTTTGATAGTAATTATATAAGAGCAAGTTCAGGAGATTTCCTAAAAATTGAGCCACATATGCTGGTGAACAGTGCACATTTACCTCACATCTCTATTAATACTCCAACAATATTATCTATTTTACTTTTTCTTAAGAAAATATTATTATTCTTATATCCTTTTGTGGGAGGGGAAAAGAGAGATATTAAGAGAGGAGAGAAGTCCTTATACCTCGTGAATACTCCTTAGGTAAGTTTGGAGAACTGTAGCAATAACAAGGATACCTAAGAGGATGCACAACCGGTTGCGGGTGAAATTTGGGGCTGTACCTAATTTGGCTCTAATACCAGGTCGGGCATCGTGTGGGTCTGATTTTACTATTCCCATACCAAATATCCGCACCGCTCCATCATATCCGTTTCTCATTATATATAAGTCTCTTTTGGACAATTATATTTGTCTTACATTAGTCACTGACGAGTAATCATTTTTTTATTTTGTACTACCCACTTAGTTACTTATGTATCTTTGTTAGATTAACTTGCATTTTTATAATTATGTAAATTGCCTTATGATTTTTTTGTTGTGTACTTTTATTTTGGAAGTTGTGTTAATGCATTAGTACTATATTACAGTTGGTACTAATAGATATGAAATCTTGGACATGATATTGTTATATTTGGATATATATTTACTTAATGACTATTTCGATCTCTTAAGATTTTATAACTTTTTTTTTGTTGTGTATTTTTCTCTTTTTCTAAATGTAATTGGGTATTTGGTAATCGCCGTCGCACTAGTTATCCAAATTGATATGGATTTGATGACTTTTAAGTATTCCCAATTGGGTATAGGTATGACAGTATGGGTATAGAGATGAGCATGGAATTTGTAGATCAGGTTTGGAAGGAACAACCCCGATGCAAACCCCGAGCGTTGCCATTCCTAAATTATCATTCAAAATTTGAGTATTTTGATTTTTTTTTTTTTGGAAACGGGACTCACAGAAGCCATGCAGACTCCGGTCGCCATTTGATTGAAAAGGTTAATTTTATTTATTAATTAAACACTTCTATACCATCTGTTGCCTGAAAAAAGAAGAAAATTTTCAACCAGCAATTGATGGGGACTTGGTTAGGACTTCTGCAGATGATTGTGACTAAAATTATAAATTGTTTTTTGTTAAAATTAAAAAAGAAGAAATTAACAATTACATTTTAGACTCAGAGTTAGTTTATGACATAGGATAAAAAGATATTAGCACACAGATTCAATCACCAATTAACTTAATAACAACATTGAACAACCAAGATTTCTGTATTTCGGAATGCGCTTGAAAGAAACAATTCTGTTTCTTCATTATTTCGGAATGCACTTGAAAGAAACCCAAAACAACCATGATTTAATATGAACAAGTGGGGTGTTCTAGAACCGGTAATTGTAGTGGTGGTTGTAGAACTAAATGGTATGTTCTAAGATCTTCCATGAGGCCTATAAATAAGAGTGCTGGGGCTAGAGGGCTACACATCTGTCCCATCCCCATTGCAATCCTTTACTCTAGTAACATCATTCTTTGTGTAAGCATCCCTTGTCTAGTAACTTGTGTAGTATCTTTATTCTGTTTTCACTATTAGAAAAAACACCATTGCTGGCTAGCAAAATAGTCGCCAAATGTACAATATTTGGTCTGCAAAAGGAATTGCCGACTAATAATGCAGTAGCCAATTTGCGGTCGGCTAATGCATTTGCTACCAAAAACTTTTCGTCGGCAGTTATCTTTTAACGACAACATGCATGTACCGACGAAGATTTAATTAGTTGCCACAAGTCAATTAAAAACCGACAAAATATGAACACATCCATATTAGCAGCGACAAAATTAGTAAGTTGCCAAATGTGACTAAACAGCGACCAAATATTTAGAATGTGACTAATTTACATTGCATTAAAGTATTAGTTATCCTTGAACAGAATAAAAACTTTTCTGTAATTTATCTCACGTGGCAAAAATTTCCAACACATTTGATGTGCATCTTGGAAAGATTAAAAAGATAGGGGGATAATGCAAACCTTGAGTCAATTCTATTGAATCAAATGCAATCACCTGCTTTTCATCATAAAATCCAACGAGTGGCTTGATATCTTCCAATTCATCGACAAAAATTTGCTTAGCATCATTAACCACCATTGTCAATGAAGAAGAAGAAACAACTTCAATATCCTTTGCGGTTGTGCCTCCTTCGTGTTTGTCTTATTGGTAAGCCTAGAGTTCTGCTGTTATACTACAAGCAAACCTCATCTCCCGGTGAAACCCATGAACCCATTTTCAATCGCTGTCTCGAATGATGCCCCCATAAGATGAAGGTCACAGATCCACTTTCGATGCCCTGTCTGTGTTGAGTTTGAATCAATCGGGTTTCGTTATCCTGTGGACTCTCCTTGAACTGATCTAAGATCTCAAGTGCCATTGCTTAAACTTGTACGGCCACGTAAGCCAGCTGTACTTCTGTATACGCTACCTCCCTAGACATAACTGTAGACGTACCAGCAGTCGTTACCACGATAAGTCTAGCCAACTGGTCTAGCCGTGACACTCATCAAATTTCGAGCTGTCAAAACTCTTGTAAGGTGAAGAATGTACTCTCTCTCACTCACTTTGAGAAACATTTTGTGTAATGGTAGGTTCGAGAAATAGATTTGTGTAAGGAAAGACGACTGTATCATTCTTTTATATAAAGAGCCATTGCAAATGAACGTTACATGGATTTCCTGATATTCTTTTTTTCCAATATGATATCATGACGGGTAAGATTTCTATGCTTTTTCGCTATCCAGAATTCCATTCATTTCTTTACAAGTTCCAATTAGAGATTGTTTTGCCTGTTTTTCAACTTTTGATGGATGAATGTGAAACTAAAGCATGAGCGTACCAAGGTCCTCGTAGTGACTCCTCGTAGTGACCCAAGTCACTACACTCCCGTAGTGACCTTAATTGTGCATCCTCTATAATCTTTATTTGAGATTAAAACTGTTCAATTTGTCGGGAATTTAAATAGATCATTCATGTAAAAAATCAAATTAATTAGATATTGGTAGCCATACAGATGGATATCATCTAGCTAGAGGATAAATTGTAAGTAAAATTTGTCTTAATTGTGTCTACCAATCTCCGATGATCATAATTTTTTTATTCCCATAATGTGTTCAACATTCCTGAAAAAATGAACAATTTATAGATCTCAAAAGAAGGTTTCAAAGGAACCACAATTGAGGTCACTACAGGGACTCAAGACCGAAGATTGGAGTGTTAAGAATTGAAGGAAAAGAGATGTATTTAAAACTTACAAACTTGCAATACAATACTGCAAACACATGAGCCAAATGACAACTTGGCTTGCTTAAAATGCACTTAAATCCTTTTGTGCGATCATTTATAGATCCAAGGACCTTGTAGTGCGCATGACAGCCGTCCAACTTGACAATCAATGGTTTGGATTTGCAGAAGCTTTCTTAAGAAAGCTTTACCGGTTAAAAAGAGTTTGTGAATCCAGACCATTAAAAACAACTTTGAACGGGCATATGATTGTCGCTTTGAGTGGTGCCAACCTAGTTGGGATGCCTCTGTTGCGTTGTGATGCCTTCCCCCATGAATCCTTTTAATCTTTGTAATACGTTTTCAAAGATTAATAAATCTTTTTTGCCGCAAAAAAAAAAAAACAACTTTGAACGGCTGTTATTGGGGCCTACAACCCTGTAGTGCCTAACTTACTACAGGGTCCTCGGGAGTGGGCAAACATCGAACAAATTGTAACATATGAAAGGTGAAATTACTTTTTCCTATATAAGTTCTAAGAATACTACCAAATTAACTATTATTAATTATATGTGTACAATTGACCAAAGTGTTCTTACCATTAACATTATTTTCCCAGAATTCTTAGTTTAACGGGAGTTGGCTGATTCAAAATTATGTTGGGCGGACGAACATACATTTTAAACGTTTAATTTTGAGATAAATACCTACCATAATTCGAGTAAATATTTAAAAGCGTGAATAGGACAGTCGACCGAGTACGTCCGCCCCTCAGTCCGTCCTTGAAACTGTTATGAAGTGTAAAAGCTGGTGGTAGAGTAAACCAAAAACTATGCGCGTCACAAATTCAACTCTTAGATAACGTGGGATGGTGGGAGTCCAAACATACTTTTGGCATTTTCACATATTTATAACCCTAACCATTTATTGAAGCAACACAGTGAAACATGTAAATTTGATGCAACTCTTCTATGCTTTTTGTTCACAACAAAACTGCGTTGACCTCAACATAGTCTCCATTAAGTGAACCACATAATTTCATGGTCTTCAAATATTTGTGCTTCCAATTTTTCTAATATTTTTCTGTATTCGTCCTAGATTGGAAAGTCTACGTACCCAACTCCAGACTCAACTCTATAAGAAAATGCACGTGCATCCAATGGTTCCGGACACAACTGTGTTTTAAAATTGTGTTTGTAGCATTGCTCGCGGCAGATTCTTAATACAAACCAAATTCTTCCTCACTAATCTCAAAAGCCCCCAACTTTCTCACTCTTTCCCCCACCTTACAAATCTATAAAATTCATGTGCTCCCCTTTTTTCTCATAGAAAATTCTAAAATCAGTTCGTTGGACTTTTCTTATGGTTTAAAAAGTTTATTGAATATGTAAAAATTAAAGTGTATAGAAATATTTGTAAGTGTGTAGAAAAGTGAAAAAATACATTGGAGTGTGTTTTTTTTTTTTGTCTAAATCTTAATTTATCGTTAGCCGAGTGGGCTGATAATAGAATGACCATTTTCTCATTGATCAAAACAGTTTCTATATAAATCCATTACCCAGAACCAGAAACACCTCAGAAATCAAGATTTACCCAGTGGGTCTCCCCCAGACAACAAAAACTAATTTTTCAAAGGATTTAAACACAATGACCAACCCCTTTAAAACTGTCCTGTTTTCTTTTCTCCTAATCTCTCTGTTTTCCTCAACCTCTTCTCAAACTTGCAACAACTACACATTTTCCGGCAACATATTCTTCACTCAATGCACTGCCCTCCCTTACCTCAATGCTTTCCTCCACTGGACCTACCACCGGTCAACCGGAACGGTTGATATTGCCTATCGCCACACCGGAATTTCTTCCTCCGGGTGGGTTGCTTGGGCACTCAATCTCAAAAGCCAAGGCATGATAGGGGCACAATGCCTGGTTGCTTTGCACAATTCCAATGGCCTCCCTTATGCTTACACCTCCTCCGTCGATTCATATGACACTTCGCTCAGGGAAACTCCGGTGAGCTTTCCGGTGCAGAGGTTATCGGCGGAGTATGTGAGCAGTGAGATGATAATTTTGCTACATTGGTGCTTCCAAATAACCATACGAGTTTCCACCAAGTGTGGAATGATGGCCCGGTGTCTGGGGGTACTCCGCAATCTCATCTGACGACTGGAGATAATTTGAAGTCTTTGGGGTCTGTTGATTTCGCTTCTGGAAATAGTGATTCAAGCGTTGGAAGTGGAGTTTCCCAACAACAAAAAAAGAAGAATGTAAGTTAATTATCTTCTCTCTCTCTGCTTGATGAGCTTTAGAGGGAGCCTCCTCTTGGTGGGGCGGGGTGGGGTGGCACGTGACACCCGGTTCTAATAGAGTTTTATTTTACATTATGGATTAGACACTTACCAATAATCAAACGATTTGATTTATAACAAGCATGGTTCAAAAATAGTTTTGATTAAGAGATAAATTGTTCGGATCATAAAGAAAATATCTCAAAAGACTTTCATTTAGAGAATTGAATTTTTCTTTAACGAAAAATATAGCCCAAGACAAAGCCTCACTTTGACTTGTAACCTTTTTCTTTATTTTTTGACTAAAAATATACAACGAACACGTGTGGACTTTGTCGATTCAGTTCACGAGCAGTGGCAGAGCCAGAATTTAGGTTCGGGTTGGTACTTTTGCTTTTTGTAAATTTGTGTATCTACATCAATTCATCAAGGATAAAGGAGGATTTTTAACTAGGAACAACATGATATATATAATGTACAATTTTTACAGTGCATCAACTTTATGTCCTTAAAACTTGCTCTCACGGTCCCGAATTTCTTGTCTATTTTCTACATGCTTGCCATTTTTCAATTGCCTAAATCTTTCAATCTCTAATGTTATTTATAATATTAAAAACTTTGTTTAATAGAACTCATCAAGAACTATCAAACAAGATCTGTATTGCATATATATTATAGATTTGAAAATATGAACATTTTTTTAGATATAGGGACAAGAAATCCGGGACGGAGGGACTTCAATTTTATTTTCTTTGCCTTCATTTGATGGACATAGGGGAAATCTCAAGAATGATTTGAGTTGAAATTTCAGGCCCATGGAGTGCTGAATACACTAAGTTTTGGCACTTTGATGCCTATTGGAGCTATGACTGCTAGGTACATGAAAGTCTTCAAGTCAGCAGATCCAGCATGGTTCTACCTACATGTTGCTTGCCAATGCTCCGCCTATATCATCGGCGTCGCCGGGTGGGCGACCGGTCTAACACTCGGTAACAATACCGGAATTCACACTCGCAGCCACGGCAACATTGGCATGACCCTCTTCATCCTTGGAACACTTCAGGTATTCCTAATGCATCTTTCCTTAATTTTCCAATACCACCATGTTTTTCCCTTCTAATGCCAACAATTACAGGGCCAGCCCAGGCCCTAAGGTCCAAGAGGCCTGGGCCTATGGCATCCAAAAAAATCCCAAAAATAGGGGCAACCCCATATTTATAATATTACATTTGAGTAGGGTTTTTTTTAGCCCAATAGAAAAGATAAAAGGCCCAATTTTATTTTAAAAAAGTCCTAAACAATTGTAAAGAGCATTGAGCCTCTAGGCCCACACTAAAACAAAACCCCCTGATCCAAAAAAGAAAATTTAGTTTTAAACTTGACCGCACACCCAAAAGCAGAAAAGGGAAAGTAGATAAGGGTACTCGATCAGAAATTCAGATGCCTGCAAGTCAAAAACATTCCATTGGATGAATTATACACACACTTGTACAAAGAAAATACTACGCCAATCGTTCTGGGCTCCCAAATTTCGGCAAAAAATAAGGCTGTTAAGGAGTCTAGGCGTATAGCCATTATACGATGAGAATTGTTTTGTTAACCCCATTATATCAATTGTTATTTATTGTATTAGCTGTTACATAACGGTATTTTAGATCTTTGATGCCATTATTTTCCTACATAGTGGCGGATAACATTGAGCATCGGCCTATACTGTCCGCCTTCATATCACAGTTAACATTCCATATCCAGATATCGCGACTTAGAATCTGGATAACTACAAAAGAAAACAATCAGTGATTGAGTACCTAATCAATACTCATATCGGGCAACAATTAACCATTTTAGCTTCAATCACTATGAAAACAAATGTTTTTCGACGTTCTCTCTATCAAACCTTCTTGATTGTGTAGCTGATTGTATCACGTCAAATTTGTTTTCCCATACAATGGCCCATGTCACCTATTCCCTTAGGAACTCAAAAAAGTTCATAGCCAGCCCTCGTCATTTGTTTTAGTTTTGTTCTTCTGAAACATGGTGTTTCTTTTGTTTGTAATTTGTAGGTCTGTGCCCTGCTTTTGAGGCCGAAGAAGGATCACACGTACAGAATATACTGGAACATCTACCACTGGAGTGTCGGATACCTGGTGATCATCCTCAGTATTGTGAACATCTTTGAGGGTTTTGACATCTTGGACCCTGCTCAAAAATGGAAGAGAGCATACATTGGCATCCTCATTTTTCTGGGCTTGAGTGCCGCTTTCTTGGAAATGTACACATGGTATGTAGTACTGGAGAGGAAGGAAAGGGAATCCCAAAAATACCCTAATGTCAGAAATGGAGCTTGTGATGTCGATGGGTGTGGAACTAGCTCACAACAGGAGGTATAAGGAATGGGAATGCGAAGTACTAATTTTAGTGAATTCTGAGCTACTGATTTCAAATTCTAGTCAATTTCGGGTACTATTTCTGGGTATTGTAGCACTGCTGACAGGGAATAGTATTAGTTCAGTTTCTTGCATTGTGCTTTATTTTGTACTTCCTTATTGTCAGAATGTGTTATATTTATTGGTTCAGGGTTCCTTGAGGGAGGTTGTTGATAGTTTGTCAATAGTGATGCTAGTTTATCCTTTTGTATTGTCTGTTTCTTTGGTGTAATTCGGTTCTATTTTACTACCAGGTTTTGTTCATTGAAAAGTTGGGTAAAATGGTGATTGAGAAACGTAGATGAGAAAAATAGCTGAAAAGTTGGGTTTAGAATGGTGGCCGAGAAACGTAGATGTAAAAAATATTCGCAAAATTAGATAAAATAGGGGTTGAGAAAGGTAGATCACAAAACTAGCTGAAAAATTAGGTAGAACGGGGGTTGAAAATGGTGGATGGAAAAATATCTAAAAAATTAGGTAGAACAGGGGTTCAGAATGGTGGATTGAAAAATATCCGAAAAATTAGGTAGAATTGGGGTTGAAGATTTAGTTGGGAATGAGGTTAAAAATTTTGATAACAATTGGGTTGAAAATAACATAGATAGTTGAATTGGGGTTGAAAAAGTAGTGAAAAGTGAGGTGGAGGAAAAATTAGTTAAATTTGGTAACCATTGGAGACTGGGTTTTATATGTTGGCACAAAATTAGTTTTTGGTGCCAAAATATGGCAATGGCTATAGCTATTTTGCATTGAATTTGCTCTAAGTTGATTATCAACATGATGAGTTATAGTGAAGAAAAATCAAACGGATAAAACTTAGCAAGATGGACCAACCTCTCCTTATCAAAAGAGCAAAATGAGTGAATCTAGTGTGTGCCTGTGTGGTGTCACTATTAAATTCACATGTTGTAACTTATAAATTTCTAAAAAAAAGTACTAGAGTAATAGTAAATTTTATTTTCAGCTACAATGTTGCGCCCGAGGTTGACCGGGGGGCCTGTAGTGAAGGGACTCACTACATGCTTTTAGTGAGCTCCCTCAGCCGTCCGATCGGCGATCAAAGGTCCGGATCAATTGGAATTAAAGTAAATGTAAAATATATTTTTAAAATGTAAGATTTATCCAGACCTTTGATCGTCGATCGAACGGCCAAAAGAGCTCACTACACGTATGTAGTGAGTCCCCTCACTACAGGCCTCCCGGTTCCTGAGATCAGCTTGGTTATCATTTTGCCTCATAAATAAGGCAATATTGAAGTAATTCTTTTTTCTTTTCAGGGAATCCAACTTCTTAAGGAGACAAAATTATGGTATTTTAGAGTTTCAAAATTATTCGTCAAAACTGTGAAGTTTATTTAATGGTTTTACATTGTTTATATCTTTGAATATGGATCTCAAAAAATATGCAATATGAAATTTGTTTGATATATATCAATTAATTGTTTTATCAAAAGTTTTGGAAAAATATAAATACATTAAAAACTAAAAGATATAAACAATTTAGAAATGATATGAATTCCAAAACTGTGAGAAAAATAATACTCTTAAAGGTAAAATTGGATACTTGACATATATTTTGATGGCAAATTCTATAATCCGCCCAAAGGGCTGACTATAAGTGGGTTTCGTACACATTGATTCTTGTAGCATAGTGTGGCAGGCAAAGGTCTATAGGTTGTAGCTCCAAAGTGACGGAAATATCCTCCTCTCACTTCAAATACCACAACGAACATAACATGAGGCGCACTTTTTCGGTTTTTCCAACAAAATATTACTTTTTCCTGTGTCCTTTTTTTTTTTTTTTTTTCGAACTTTACTGTTTCATTTTACATTTTCCATGCGCCCTACAAATTCTAAATAAGTGTTCCACTAACAAAAAACTGTTTTTTCCAAAAACCGAGACAGATCATTATCTCACAATACATCACATAAAAAACAGTGAAAAACCAGTTTTTTTCAAAAAACCACCTTAGGGGGTGTTCCACTAACTCAATTTTTTGAAAAAAGGCGATTTTCACGGTTTTTTATGTGATGTGTTGTGAGAGAATGACCTGTCTCGGTGTTTGAAAAAAACATTTTTTTGTTAGTGGAACACCCCCTTAGTGGAACACCCCCTATCTCTATCAGATTGAGCTACTTTTTTTTACAGGTACCTATAAAAGATATCTTAAGAATAACGAGCGGTTTGAATCATCTTTGTGGAGTCCAGAGTGACCCCTTAAAAAATCGATAAATCATTAATCTTAATTATGTGTTTCACTTTATGAATTCTGAAAGAGCCCCTACTAATATTGAATTGAGCTAATTTTTTGCACGAAACCATTGAAAAACACCTTGAATGCTTTTAGCAATGGTAGATCGAAGTAGTAAAAGTTGTGGGAACTAAAAATGGAAAACTTACCCTGAAGCAAGAACTTAAAATTATTCTTTCTATATATTTTTTTTGTCATTTGTTATTCTTAATCTATTAAATGAGAGGGGAAGTGAGACTTGATCCCGGAATGCAGTGTGAGGCATCCAAGAGCTCTACCGCATGAGATAGCCACCACTTGCACTTAAAACTATTCAATTGAATAGATTTTTGCTAGGTAACTTGAAAAATCATTTTGAAGTTAAAGAATGACTTGGATTATTTTATGGAACTCGTAAGTGGGCCTCACAGGCCGATCTGTGGACCATCGATCGGTGGACTATACTGATTTTGTACAAATTGGTTAGTTTGGGCCCACTCTGGGCTCCATACAAATTATCGGAGTCATTCATGTTTTTCAAAATAATGTATATTTGTACTCAAAAAAATCAACTCAATCGGATGTCATTAAGTGCTCCACCGGTTCATCCAATTTTTGAAAACCGATGGAGCACTTAACATTCAATTGAGCTGATTTTTTACGATGTACAAGTGAACATTATTTTGAACAATATGAAAATCTCCGATCATTTATGTGGTGTCCGGAGTGGGCTCAAACCAACTGATTTGTTCAAAATCTGTACCCATAGTAGTGTCAAAAAAGAAAAAAAAAACTTCGTGAAAAGGTTGGAAAAAAGGAAGGCTAAAGTTGTAAAATGAAACAATGTTAGTACAGCAAAAACTGAAAAAAGACAGCTTCTGAAGAGGAAATTAAAATGCTGTCAGTGGAGAGGCACATGGCTTTTGCTCAAATAAAGAAGATTATTTTATTTCATCTTAAATGTTCGCGTAGAAAAACCGCAAACCAAATAAAAAGAGGGTCAGCAATTTGGGGGCGGTTGGAGCAGTAAATTTCTAGTAAATCACACCTGAACAATAAACAGCTCAAACTCGTTCGGTTCGTTTATCAGCCCCAAGTTACTGGGGTTGGTTTTGATCGGCCTCGTTGATCAGGTAATTTGAAGAGGTGCCGATGAAATTAACCCTTTCTTTTAAGTCTAGGCTGGGGTTTAATCTTCCTTTTGAAGTCAACCCCTTGTTTCGTATTCGGAGGTGGAAAAAAATTTGACAATGAATGGAAGCAGACCAAGCACGCAGGACGCAGCGATGGATCCCACCATATTCTCCCTCCCAGATTACCTTCTCATGGAAATTCTGAGCAAACTACCCATCTTCACAATCTGCAATTGCAGGTGCGTATGTTCATATTTCCGCAACTTGATTTCAGACCCTCAATTTGTTCAACTTCACATTTCTAGATCACAGCCCTCGCTCATGATTCGTTCCTCCCGTTATTTTTCAATGTACTTAGTAGAATCGATTGATTCATGTGTTGTGGATAGTGGTGTAAACGGCGATATTTTTGTACCCAATAACACCATATTGAAATTCAAGCCTAAATTTGATTTACCCACTGATCTATTGGAGGTTTCAAGTTCTTGCAATGGTTTAATTTGCTTCTACTGGCCTAGGACTTATAACCCATATGTTATATGCAATCCTGTTATCAATGAGTATGTCATTGTGCCCCAAGTAGAAAAGGATTTGTACCATCATAGCGGTTCTGGGTTTGGATTCTGTTCAGGGACTTATCAGTACAAAGTGTTGCGGTTTTTATCTTTTAGTATAGGGTTTGGGCCAAAATTGGAGGCTGAAATCAACACTTTAGGGTCCAATTTGTGGAGGAGAGTTGGAGATGCTCCGCTCTATCTGCATTGTTATTCGGGTGGTTGCTTTTTGAATGGGGTTCTCCATTGGATTGTCCACGACACCGAAAATTGTTTCGAATCAATGTGCTGTTTCGATTTTGGCAAGGAGCATTTCCAGCCATTTCCAGGGCCATATCAATTTTGTGGAGTTCCCAGACAGCTTAGGGTGGATGCAATGAAAATGGGGGTATTGAAGGATAGTCTGTCAGTATTTCATCATCCTACTAATGATAAGCTTGATATATGGGTGATGAAAGATTATGCGGAGCAGGACTCTTGGACGAAAGATTTTGTCATCGAAATCCCATG
>JADGMU010000161.1:0-13655 GCA_016920895.1 Vaccinium myrtillus | reverse complement strand
TTATATAAATAGGAATGGATTGAGTCGGTAATTAAGGAAAATAATCCCACTAAATTAGGAAGAGATATAACCGCCTATGATTATAATTAAGGAAATATAATTATTGTAATAGGGGCACAATGGTCCAAATTACATTTACAAGATGGAATCATAAAGATTCAAATCTCATAGGGTGGCATCCTAAGGATAATATTGTAATAGGATGTCTAATTAAAATTTCCTATTCAGATTAGCAATGATATTCTTGGATGCCATTTAACTACATTCATTGCACAAGAAATTAATTAGGTACATATCTTAATATTTTATTCTTAAATTTTATAGATCATAAAATTCTTTCCCACATTACAAAATCGAAAATTTCACGTTTTTAGGTGCTAATAATCATCTCCCATAATGTGAGATAGAATTAAATGTCCATATAATTTAAAATAAAATATGGAGAACAAATCCCACCATCCACAATACAATAATAATTCACATACTCAAATATTGCATAAATGAATTGAACTGATCAATTATTAGAAGGATTGTCATATAATATCGAACCAATCAACAATAATAAAAAAAAGGAATAACAATAATATCTGATGCTGCTTCGAAAAACAAAACAGAATGCATAGTTATTTTTATTATCTAATGTACTGGTCATGGATGTATATCCAAACACAAAGTTTATTTTTTTTTTTTTTAAAATAATAATATGCACATTCGGAAATAAACAGATCAACTAACTAATCACTTAATATATATTAATTAAGTGTTCTAAAAACAAGGACCGATCATGTAAACATATTACGAATGGTCCGTTGTCAGACTCCTCTCCACACACGGAATCGCGGACATACAGCAATCCACCGTGTGCGCTTATAGATACACTTTGCTTTCACTGGCCTTTTTGTGTTTTCTTGAACCAAGAAAGCATCAGATTGACACTTAGCCAAAAACGTGCAAGTACAAAACACAAGAGGAATAATCTAGTGCGGAGACCTACAAGCATATATGTGACAAGTCATATTACACTAGGCAGCGCACGGCTGGCTCTAAACCACTACTTGCTTCCACAGTAATTAGCGGAGTGCTTGGATCGATTACAGACCCAATCATAAATTACATAACCAGGGCCGGCCTTTGGCATAGGCCGACAAGGCGGTCGCCTAGGGCCCCCGGGTTTTGGACCAATGAAAGGGCCCCCAAATCTAAGATTACAATAAATATAATTTATGTCAAAGCTTCAGCAAATGCATTAGCTAGCAACGGTGGTTGGAACCTTGATCCAGTAGCTAACATCGCAGATTCAATTCCTGCTAAAAGCATTTTATGCGTGCACCTTTTTTTTCATTTTTTACAAAAAAAATGGCTGAAGGTGACACCCAGAACGCTTGAACTCGCGACCTTCAGGTGCGTTTCCTATGTAAAACTAAAGAAACCACCGAGCCACAAAAACCACTTGCGATACATGATGAACAACTAATATATATAAAGACAAATTAGAGGCCCCATTATTAAATTTGGCTTAGGGCTCCCAAAATCTCAGGGCCGGGCCTGTACATAACAACACATATCTATTTCAATATAAGTCAAGTGATCCATTTACTATTTAGATCTTATTCACAGAAAACAAAAAAAAACTTAGTTTTATGTTCTAAATTGGCCAACATCTCACACACAAATTTTTTCGATTGCAAATTCATACGGCTTTAACAGATCACGATGATATTGGATCCAAATAATGCAATACTTTTTCAGATGAGAAAACAATTTTCAGCCCAACTTCGTTTACCAAAAACAAAATTATTAAGCACATGAAAAACATACTACGTGTATGAGCCACATAACGGGCAGAGCCACATAATGGACTTCGGCGTGCAGCTAAAGCTACGCCACGGGCTTTACACAAAGCAATCCCTTGCATGAGAGTACAGTAAACCAATCTCACAATATCACATAGATAAATTGAACGAATCAAGAGAGTACAGAAACACATGCAATACAAATAACAATGTGATATTAATTAATATGCTCCTAAAATAAATTTAAAAGAAAAAGAAGAACAGAAATTTTTTGCATTAAACCCAACACTTTCTAGTTGAATTTCGACAAGCCAATCAGGATATAATTGGACTTCGCATGACGCAATGCGACGGGATCTGCACAAAGCAGTCCGCGGCATATTCCACAAGGTATTAACATATGCTACCTCTTTTTTCTTTAAATCTGCCAACACATAGTTCACTAATATACAACCAAATCATGCGTCCATTGAACTGTTTGGAAGATAATAAACAATTCCTTCTTTCTACGTAATTTATGAAAAAACATACTCGTTAATCAATTGCTAATGCGTATAAAGAGCGAAAACAAGCAACCACGGCTCTGATACCACTGTAGGAAAATAATATAGGTAATACAAAATTCCTGTTGCGGATTACACCAAATATAAAGGATCGAATAGCTTGCTTTACGAGCTCCTACCAACACGTACGTCCTGCACTATGTTTAACCTTTCACGCTGATAGAGCGGCTACTAGAGTCCTCCACTTATCTTCACATGTTTCAAATCCCTAGGGTTCTTTAATGGTGCCCTAGAGAGAACTAGGAGAGGGAGAGATTATATGTAGTACTTGACGTGTAGAAAAATATGACTGATGTATTTTTTCTATACAAAGCAATGGGTATTTATAGATGAGATAAGTAGGTGATGGAGATAACACTTACTTATCTCTATAGTACGTAGAATCCACTTAGGACTCGTGCTAATTATTATCCCATGTGGACGCACCCATGGACCCCATGCAATAGTCAGTATCGCACACACAATTTTTTCGATTGCAAATTCATACGGCTTTAACAGATCACGATGAGAAAACAATTTTCAGCAATACTTTTTCAGATGAGAAAACAATTTTCAGCCAAATTTCATTTACCAAAAACAAAATTATTAAGCCCATGAAAAACATACTACGTGTATGAGCCACATAATGGACAAAGCCACATAATGGACTTACGTGGAATCCTTTTTTTTTTTTTTCCTCACGTAGTATGTTTGCACAAAGCCACATAACGGACTTCGGCGTGCGGCTAAAGCTACGTCACGGGCTTTACACAAAGCAATCCCTTGCATGAGCTTACTGTTGATGTGTTATCTATGGACTGCTAACACAAAGTTTATCAGTCGATCGATTAATAAAGAAAACACATAAGTTTATTGCACCATGTCTATTGTCCTTTCGAGAATCCAGAAACATCTAATAGCCTCTGAAATATATTACGAAAGTAATATTTAATTCAAGAAAAAACAATATTTACAAAAAAAAAAAAATTTATTTTTTCCGGTCAAAAACTACGACGGTAGCAATTATAAGCAAATCAGGGCTTAAACTTCTTAATGCGTATAAAGGGCGAAAACAAGCAACAACGGCTCTGATACCACTATAAGAAAATAATATAGGTAATACGAAATACATGTTGCGGATTACCCAAAATATAGCTTGTTTTACGAGCCCCTACCAACACGCACGTCCTGCACTATGTTAAACCTTTCACGCTGATGGAGCGGCTTGTCATACCCGTTCCGAGTATTTGGATTTTAATTCGCATTTTGGAGTAATTATGAGTTTAGGGCTTAAAGTTAATTGAAATAATAGTTGGAGGGGTGAAGTGTAGTTTGGCCATAAAAATCTTCTCTATTATCTTCTTTTGTTCTAATCCTTTCCCAATAAAAACAATCAGAGAGAGAGAGAGAGAGAGAGAGAGAGAGAGAGAGAGAGAGAGAGAAGAAGAAGGGGGGAAAAAAATTGGGGAAAACCTAATTCAAGGTAAGGGTTTTGATTCTAGGGTTTTGATTCTTGAATTTGTTGTTGATTTCATGTCATAGATGGATTGATTTCAGTTGGTTTATGGTGTTGGGTTTGGTTCTTGGAGTTTTAGAACTCATTAGTTCGTGGGTTTGACTATAACTCACTGTTGGAGTTATGATTTTGGATTCTGTCATGTTTTCACGAAATTATTTCGGGTACATAGAAAGCTTGTAAATATTTGATATTTTTACAGAAGATTCATCCTTGTGTCTATTATGTTGTGTTAAATTTTCAGAGTTTAATTCGAAACACAGAAAATATGAAAAATATTTTACCGAGCTGCTGTCGGGTTCGCGTCTGTGCAGACAGCACTGACACTCTTTGGAAAAATGGGCGTAACTCTTAGCTCGGGTATCCGTTTTGCGAACCGCTTTTTGATTTGGAAACTAGACTCGCATGCCTTCGAGAATATGTATAGATTGTGCCTTGGTTCCTGCCAGGTTATAGCAGCTTTTGATTCAAAGTTGATGGTTTTGCTGAAACTGCAGATTTATGTTACTTTTGCGTAGTTTCGAACAAGCATATCTTGGTCATCCGAACTCCAAATAGGGCAAGTTATATGTCGAAAATTATGTACTGAAAGTCTACTTTCTAATGGTGGTGGTCTCATGACCTTATTCTGAACCCATAGAAAGCAATAGCCCGGACACGGTGGGCTGGTTGTCATATTTCTTACTAGTTTTAGAGTGGTGTGGTATCTTGACTTGTCTTCAATTGTGATGACCTTATAAGTTGTTCATGTTATATATTTATGTTTTTGATTATATGTGAGACATCAATGGAAGCTCATAGACTAATATTAGTTGATTTGTGGCTAGGTAAAGAGCCGGTCATTCGGGAGGTGCCGAAACCGTAAGTTTGGCATACTCCAGTCGAATCAAAGGTGAGTGTGTTTGACATGATTATGTTCAATAACATATAATTGTGTTGATGATGTATTATTGTGAAGACGGATGTATATCATGTGATGATGACGTGTTGTTGTGAAGATGGATGTATATCATGCTAATAGACGTTTTAGCTGTGGATATGCATGTATGTTGTGTGTGAAAGTTGGTATCTGCGAAGGGGCTGTGCATTGGGTTACACCGCGAGTACGTTGTGTCGGCTAGCTACCGGTGACAACGAGCGGGGTGTGCTCCCACAGTGACCTAGGATACATAGGATGTGACAGACGTGTCATTTGCATGTGATTGGTTATATACATGTTGATAGTTGTATAATACTCTTCTGTTTTGGATGTTGATTTGGTTGTATCTTATAATACCGGTGACAACGTCATCGTATCGTGAGATTTCTATACAAAAGGGATACTGGGCAGGATACGTATAATTTGTTCAAGGAGACGATATCAAGATAAAAATCGCAAGATAATTATCTTGTATAATACGTTCTTAACAACTATGAATATAACGAACTGAATTTCAACTTCTATCATCCCACCCATTAGTAGAGATCGCATAAAAATACCACTTCTCCCATGCTATTAACTTCCTACACTTTTTGGAATGAAAAATTTATAATCCGAATTGTAAATATTTCAACCAAACACTGGATATTCAGCCACCTTGGATATGCAGAGTCCAATATTATCCAGTTCAAAAACCCAAGTACAAGAATTGGTTGCGGGCGCTAACCTGCCAGAAGCAAATTTTACAATTCCTAAACTATATAGCCAAAACATACAAGATGAGGCTAAGGAACAGAGTAGCAGGGAAAGATAGAAAAATTGGAATGCTAGTACAGAGCAAAAAGTACATTACCTAGAATGCAGAATGTTTGGATATGGAGTGGGAACAAGAACGTAGTACAATCATTTTGGATCCTGAGTTTACTATATTTTCTGGAAAATATTCCGTGTCTGGAGAATTAAGAAGGAAACAAAACTAAACTGAGTCTAACACAATCTAGTACAAACCATATACTGCATTAATGCGACTACCCTGCCTACATTACTGATGAATAGTTATAACCAGGGGCGACAGCATGCTTACAATTGTGGGGTCAGGCGGCCCCATGGGAATTTTTATTTTTATTTTTTGTTGCTAGAAGTATGCTGAAAAAATTATGGGTTGACAATTGACCCCATCAAAAGATTGTAATGACAACACTATGGTGTGCAATATGCTAGAATATTCTCTCATAACTCAATAAAGAACACATGGCTCTAATTTTCGTAACAAGGATGCTACAACCACAAACATGTGTAACAATTATACAAACTCTCCGTTAAAAAAAAAAACAATTATACAAACTTTCTCACATGGAGTTTGTGGATCCCGCCACCCATATGTGGGCCCTACCTTCCCCATGTGAGAAATTTGTTAAAATTGATAGTACAAGTGTTGATGCCTATAACTTTTCCCTTTTTGTAATTCTGTTGTTTTTGTCCGAGAAATGTAGGGTTCTCCCATCATTCTCTTTTCTCGTTTGTTTTGTCGCTATCTCTCAAAGGTTTGTTGCTCTAATTCTCTTATCTCTCTCGGAAATTAGTTGAGATGTATGTAAGCTGACCCGAGCACTCGAATAAATAAAATTTATATATATATATATACTCCCAGGATCCAGTCAGGACTCCCGGATTTTGTTAAAATACGGAATTTTCATTTCCTTGCCAAATTGTGATGATCCAAACGGTCCAATGTGTTTAAAACGTGTTTTCAAGGGTTCACGCGAGGAATCGCCGAAAAAAAATACTGAGAAGGGCTTGATCCGAGCAGTTTTCTATAAAAACTATATTTATTGCAGTTTTATAAAAACTGCTCGGATCAAGCCCTTCTCGGTACTTTTTTTGGGCAATTCCTTGCGTGGACCCTTGAAAACATGTTTTAAACACATTGGACGGTTCGGATCATCAAAATTTGGCCGGGAAATGAAAATTCCGGATTTTATCCCATTTTAAGGGTGCAGACAGGATCCTCTCCCTATATAAGAAGTTTCCTGTAAGGACTCCTTCAAAAAAAAAAAGTATAGGAAAACAGTTGTGGGCCGTTGGATCCTACGCCCTTCACGCGATCCAATGGCTCACAAATTTCTTTTATATATATATAGGTGTAGCTTCTAGTCCAAACCTCCCGAGAATAAGGAAATTTTGATTTTTTTTGTGTTGCCAATTGTTTTTGGAAAATCCGAGCCGTCCAATGTGTTCAGAAGGTGTTTTCAAAGGTCCACGCGAAAAATCTTCAAAAAAAAAATACCGGGAAGGGCTTGATCCAAGCAATTTTTCGCAAAAACTGTATTTATAAATTTTTGCGAAAACTGCTAGGATCAATCCCTTCCCGGTATTCTTTTTTGAAGATTTTCCGCGAGGGACCCTTGAAAACACCTTCTGAACACATTGGACGGCTCAGATCGTCAAAAAAAATTTTGGATCAAGGAGGTCCGGAAACGGGAAGACCGGACTAGAAGCCCTCCTATATATATATATATAGGAGTTATCTAGTCCGGGAATCCCGAATCCGGGACTCCACCTTCCCGATATTTTTTTGACGATCCGAACCGTCCAATGTGTTTAGAAGGTGTTTTCAAGGGTCCGCGCGAGAAATCTTATAAAAAAAATACCGGGAAGGGCTTGATCCAAGCAGTTTTTCGAAAAACAACTGCTTGGATCAAGCCCTTTCCGGTATTTTTTATGATTTCTTGCGGGGACTCTTGAAAACACCTTTTAAAGACATTGGACGGTTCGGATTTTCCAAAAACAATTTTTAAAAACATCAAAACACCGAAAACCTCCAATCCGGTATCCTTAATAAGATCCGTGGCGTATATATATAAGGATCCGGTCAGGACTCCCGCATTTTATAAAATGCGAACCTTCCCTCTCCCGGCCAAATGGTCGGGATCCGAACTGTTGGATGTGTTTAAAATGTGTTTTCAAGGGCCTACGCGAAGATTCGGCAAAAAAAATGACCGGGAAGGGCTTCATCCGAGCAGTTTTCATGAAATATTTATCCTACGGTTTGTTATGAAAACTGCTCGGATGAAGCCCTTCCCGGTCATTTTTTTTGCTGAATCTTCGCGTAGGCCCTTGAAAACACATTTTAAACACATCCAACGGTTCGGATCTTGACCATTTGGCCTGAAAATGGCCGGGAGAGGGGAGGTCCGCATTTTATTAAAATGCGGGAGTCCTGACCGGATCCTCTCTGTATATATATATATAGGATAATGATCTACTAAGGACTTCCTTAGGATAATTCCGTGCGGACCTCACCATTCCGGATCAAATTTTGACGATCCGAACCGCTCAATGTTTTTAAAATGCATTTTTAAGGGTCCATGCGAAAAATCTTCAAAAAAAATACCCGGAAGAGCTTGATCGGATCAGTTTTTGTTAAAAACGCTATAGCGTGGACCTTGGAAAATGCATTTTAAAAACATTGAGCGGTTCGGATCGTCAAAATTTGATCCGGAAAGTCAAAAAATGGTGAGGTCCGCACGGAATTTTTGTTTGAGGGAGTCCTTAGTAGATCGGCTTCCTATATATAAGTGCATTAGGCTCCAGAGGAGGACAACTCAGAAATTTATGAGGAATGAAATGAGATGACTACATAAAATATTTGATTTTCCTAGCCTTTCTTGTATAGCATGAGTAATGTATATTTTGTTTTGGAAAAGTATTGTTCATGGAATTTGTTATTTTTAGTGGAAGTACTTTCAGGTGCACAAGGGAATAGTTTGAATCTATTACTATGTTGCTTGGGCATGGTTTCTAATCTATGGAAGGCCATATCTATGTTGCTTGGATTAATTTAGGTAGTATGTAATTGTTATGAATAGAATGATGAGCAAGAGAATTTGTAAATTGGACGCTTGCAAGGCCATATCTATTACTATGACGCTTGCAAGAAACTGATGATGTCAATGTTAGTTGCTACAGAATTTGTAAATTGGACGCTTGCAAGGAATGAACCTGTAAGTACAAACGGATATGAAGGCCCGATGTTCAAACCGACATGCCCAATGAAGTTGCAGCAAAATAGACAACAAAAAATTTGACGAAATGTATATTTCTCAAAAACAGCTGGATACAAAAGACTCCAATTGGATACATCCAACCACCCCTTTCACTATGCCACGCCTTTCACTATGCCAATCTAACACACCCTAGGAAAAGAAGAAGAAAAAAAAACATAATACACTCAATTCCTAAATCCCCTGTTGTTACTCCTAGCCTTCTAAAAAATTTCTTCCCCTTCATAGCATGCAAGTTTGTTGTTCCTTTTCCTTGTTAAAGGATTCCATTTGAGCTTTGCTTCTCGCTTCGTCAATGAGATCAATAGCCTTGTCTGGATGTCCAAACTTACACCACCTCTGACTGCATTGATGCTTGCAAAATACTAAGCAGTAAAATACACCTCTGACTGCATTCTTGACATAATTTTTTCAAGTTCCCCATCAAGTCCAAGCAGTAAAATACTAAGGTGTCCCCATATGTTCATTTTAGCAGCTTCCTTCTCGATTCTTCCAAGCTTATAGATGAGATGCCTCTGAAGTGAAACTGCAAGACAGAAAAGAGAAAACTTGGGCAATTGATGCTTGAATAGGAAAACTTGGGCAATTGATGCTTGAATCTGTGGAACAATATAGCAAGCAACTCACCAGGGGGAAAAATGAATTTCTATACCACCACACCTGTATGCTAATGCAACTCCAAGTTTTACAAAGTATAGAGAGAAACTAGCTAAGTGGTGAAATAGAAAAAGCTAAGTGGTGACATAGAAAAATTCAAAGTCCCCAAAACACAAAACCATTAATTTTCTCTACAAAGGAACAAAACCCACATTGTCATTCAATCAATCAAAATCAAATCTCCAACTATAGATTTACACACAAATTTTTCGTCTTTTCCAGATTCACAAAATTTTCAACAGAAGAGGAGATGAACCAAATGGATTTAGACACAATCAAGAAGAAAAAGCATAGTTTCTCATCCACAACATCAGGATCTAGGGTTAGAGCCTTAATATCACGAATTCGAAATCAGAAAACCATCGAACTAGGGTTTCGAAATCGAAAACCCTAGTTTCTCATCCAAATCGAGAGAGAGAGAGAGAGAGAGAGAGAGAGAGAGAGAGAGGGACCTGCTGGTGGATTCAGATGGTTCGTCGTCGGTGGTAGTGGTGATTCGATTCGATCGGAGGCTAGGCCATCGTCTACTTCGAGATCGCTCTCTCTCTCTCTCTTCTCTATCTGTATACAAAACGTAAATGAGAGGGGAAGGAGCAATGACCCGTGAGAGGGGAACACCTGGTGGTGTCGTTTTCTCCTTGTATGGTCGTCTTCTCCTTCGATCTCTGGTATCTCTCTCTCTCTCTCTCTAGCTCTCTTCTAACGTACAGTCGATTTGGGGAAGAGTACGGTGTAAGCTTCATTTAACCCGGCTGGGGTTTGTCTGACCCGTATTTGCCTATTGACCCGCCGAATTGGGTAATGTTGACCCGCGAACTGGTTTTTAAATCTGAGCCCTTGGATCTCATCCAAGGGCTGTGGTAATTAGTCCTCATTTCTCCCCTCATGAGGGAGTCCTCATTAGAAGCCTATTGTATATATATATATATATATCTATGATGTACGGATACGGGCACGAATACGGACACGGGGACACGCGAATTCTAAAAAAATTGGGATACGGACATAGTGGGAGACACGCCACATGTATATTTATTTATTTATTTATAAATATATATTTTTCAAGAAAAGACAAACAGAACAATACATCCTTATCCATAAGTGGGACATATTTATATAGTGTAAAATTACATTTTTATTCCCAAACTTTTGAGTAATTATGAATTTACCCCAGAAAAAATTAAAAAAATTAATTTTGACCCCTGTCGTGTCCCCTCGAGTCCCAGCTGTGTCTCCCCAAAAAAATTAAATTTAGTCGTGTTCCCCTCCACTTGGCGTGTCCAGACACGTGTCCCGTTGTGTCCCCGTATCTGGACACTGCGATACGGCTACCCCTAGAGGTGTCGGTGCTTCATAGCTATAAACTAAAAGAGGTGTACCCCACATGGAACCCGCTCCTTTTTTTTCTTCAAGGAAATCAACAAACCGCTTCTCCACTTGTCTCATTTTACTCCCTTCTTTCTCCACCCTCCCACTTCTCCACATCCCTCATTAATTTATTGCCCACCACTTGTCTCATCTCACTTCCTCATTTATTGCCCACCACTTGTCTCGCACTTCCTTTTCTTCCTCCACCATTTCACTTTCCAAAATCACTCATTTGCTAGCCAACGTATCTATCTAAAAATTTGGTAATTTAAATTTTTGTTTTCGTATTAAAAACTCAGTAATTAACACTTTTGTTCCCTCCAAATTAGACAAGTCATTCCAAGTGTTGAAAGAGGGTAAAAGAAAAAATTATAGCAATTTGTACTTTCATTTTCTAAAATGGACAAACAATTTGGGACGTGGAAAAGTCAAAAAGGGGACAAATAATATGGGACGGAGGGAGTAGTTACTTTTTACAATCTAATATTTGCATGTAGTTGAAAGACATTATGTTGAAAAGTGTAGAAAATGTTAAAACATAGTAGTATAGTTTTTGCGCGCTCCCATGCATAATGCCTGTACCGCGCATGTATGTATAAGCTTTTGAACAACCTCGTGCTCAAATCTTCCCGGAGTCGCCATAGGCCATAACCAGTGGCGGAGCCAGGCTTTTTGACAAGGGGGATCAAAATTTGAACTCTTAACAGGTTTAGGCAAAAAAGGAGGTGTAAAGTGGGGTCAAAATAGCAAAAGCCTGGGCAAAACTATAGCTATCCCTACAAAAATTTGGACCTTAGGGGGGTCAACTGACCCCCCCTTTCTCTCTTCCTCCCTCCGCCCTTGGCCATAACATGGTATTGGTGCTTAGCAATCAATTCTACCAACCACAACGTTCATTGCAATCTGTAATTCACACCAGCAATTTTTTATGTCGATCCATAGACAAAAAAAACTAAATATGCAATGAAGATAGGCTAGAGGGATTGCTAATCCTGCCAAATGGTAAAGGAGAAGGAGGAGAAGCTGTAAATAAGGGAAATTGAACAAATCAAACAATTAAGAGTAGTTAACAACAAGAAGTTAATCATGGTAACCACCAAAATAGGATTATGAAGAGGGTATGGTTGATTGAGATTCATGACTTATACGCATCCTAACAAAACAACATACTTCCACAGATAACGAAACTTGGCAGCAAAGGTCTCCAATATGCATAACAAATTCAACATATGTATGCAGAGCCGGCTCATAGAATTTGGAGCCCTGAATCGAACTCAATAAACAAGGCCCACCCTATATTTTACACATAAAAATTGGTCAATAAAGAGTCTTTATAAAAACCATTACAAAATATTTACCGTCACAAAATGCAAACTATAATTATCCAAAAATAAACAACTGCGCTGCAATATTTCAAAATTCATCATTTGAGCATTAATTTGTCTTCTCGCACTTTTAGCGACAAAAGTACTAAATAAGTCTTCATAATCAAGTTGCTTCACCATATCATTTTCAATAGACAAAATAGCCAATCCATTTGGTATAGAAGGCTTACACAAAATTATTTGGGCCTAGTATAGATATGTAGGTGTACTAAATAATTGTTGGCCCAAATTTTTGTTTTGTGGGCCTAATTTTTGTTTTGTATGTACGAGAGTCTTGCCTGATTAATTTCTATTTCTTCCTTGCTTTTCGTTTCCTTTTTCCGGCTCTCTCAACTCTGTTCTTCTCTCCATGCACTTGACTCCCCAGTAAGCCATGTCTGCCCAACAAAACAAGGCACTCTTTGTAGCTCTCCACATAAAAATACTGACATTGCTATCAAATTTAGGATCCTTAAAGTTTTCAGTGTCAGGGTCATAGGAAAAAAGCTGCCCACCACTCATTTCATGAATCAAGAGTTTGCCACTCTTTCTAACCCAACCAACCTCTCCAATCCCTGACTAACCTCGATACCTAGGTGTGCAGTCCAAGACTCGGCAACACCCACATGGACCAATTTCCTTGAGCAACAGACAGCAGGACGGACACTAGCGAGAAAACTCGAAGCAGACTCTACACCTACACCATCAGGCACTACTATTGGTCTAAACAACTTATCCACGTCTGGATACTCCCCTTTCCCTCCAACTGCTCCAATCCTCCATCTTCCCCAGTTATTAGTTCCACAGAAAAAGAAAGTTTCGAACAAACCTGTCCAAGACGAAAGAAAGAGATATGGACCAATTTTATTTTTGCTTGAACTACATTACCACCGCCCGTTTATTAGTGGGATATGTTTTTAGGAATACTGTGGATATAATAAGGAGGCGTTTGGGAGCCAACTTTCAGTTTTTTATTTTTAACTTTTTGGCTTTTTGGATTATGTTCAGAGTGTATTTTGAATTTGAGAAAAGTATTTGAGAGAAATATATAGAATGCATTTTGCAAATGGAGAATGTGAGTGGAGAATATAAAAAGTAGATCCGAACGTCTTTTTGACTTCTCTTCTCTAAAGTGAAAAAACAGATAACTCATTCTCCGAGAATGTATTTTGGGGGACAACCCCCAAACACCAAAAATGTGATAAGTAGAACTAGAGAAATGCAAAAAATTTGTGTCCATGGTAATCCGGAAAATGGCAGTTAAGGCCAATGTTTTGAGAATTGTATTCTTGAGGGCCATTTGACTTGGTTAAAATGGCCTCATAATTTAGAAAAGCCACGTAATGGGGGAGGTTATTGCTGGGAGTTGGCTTCTAGAATCAAGAAGACCATTTATTTAAATCCAAACTGGCTCCATTATCCCATGATTTCA